>CAUYQV010044108.1:0-12341 GCA_963574575.1 Galagoides demidoff | reverse complement strand
GTGGTCCCAGCTACTTGGGAGGCGGAGGCAGGAGACTCGCTTGAGCCCAGGAGTTGGAGGTTGCTATGAGCTGTGATGCCATGGCACTCTACCCAGGGGGATAGCTTGAGGCTCCGTCTCAAAAAAAAAAAAAAAAGTTTGGATCTCTTTGTAGCTTATGTTGACAGGTGGCAATAAAACATGGACTCAATACCTGCTATAGTAGTATTAAAAAATCCCTTTCTTGAAATAATTTTTAAAATGCCACGTGTTTGTTAACTTACTTTCTGAACAACCTTACAGAATAGACAGAGAGACATGAACACAAATAGCAGGCATTTTACAGAATAATGAAGCCAGATCCTGCATAATACAAATAGCATTCCTGTGGGTAATTTAGCTTGTCTTTGTATACAAAATTCACTACCTTCCCTATTGTTCAATCTGCCATCTCATCTTAGATACGTAGGGCTTTGTACCGGCTTTATAAATAAATTAAATCAAAGCTTCCCATAAGAAAGTGAAAAATAATTAAAAACTGTGTTTCTCAACTTCCTTTCAATAGTACAGCATTATGGTTGATACCCATGAAATATTCAGTGTGTTGAGTTTCACTCAACTTTTCATATTAAAGCAAATGCGTAAAGGACTTCTATTTATTTCTTATAATTATCTGGAATAATCAGAGTGTTCAGTCACCCCCTCTGTGATATGTTAACTCTAAGATGATTTCCACATATGCTTCTGAGGTGACAATGGTTTCATAATGACACACTGTGCTCTGGGCATGTGATGTGGCAAACCGCTTACCTGTGCAGAGGACTTGCTTCCTACTGGACTGCACAGTCCTCAAGGGGAGGAGAAAGAAGAGGAAGAGAGGAGGGGGAAGGAAGAGAAGAGAAGGAAGTGGAAGAAGAGGAAAGAAAAAGAAGCAGGAAAAGGTGGTACAGAAAGGAGGAAGGAGGGTGGGTGGAGAAGATTCTTGAGTTGAAAGCAGCCCCCCGCATACAGGTGTGTACGTACATCTGTCTCACTGTGTTGCCCAGGCTGGACTTCAGTGGCTATTCATAGGTGTGATCATAGTGCACTGCAGCCTTGAACTCCCAGCTTCCTGCTATCCTCCTACCTCAGCCTCCTGGGTAACCGGAATTACAGGCATGCTCCACTGCACCTGGCCTGATAGGGATATTGAACTTCAAATGGACTGAGCTGAAAAGCAAAACCAAATGAGTAATTAATTACCCCCAAAGAAATTGAGTTTTAAACCAGAAACGACGGAATTATCTTCAAGAGGCGAGGTTTAGTAATTAATTTCTTCCATCACTGAGAGTGGGGACTCATGAGCAGGTTGAGAGCAGTAACAGGGAAATAAAGTGAAATTTCTGCACAGATGAGTTATTCAACATCACAAACCTGCTAGAAGGTGCCAACCCCCACAAAGTTTCCAAGTGACATCAAGATACTTGCATGCCCTATGCAGAATAATAATATCATGGTATCTTATCAGTTATCACATGAAGGTAGTACTTCATGGTCAAATAAATGCAGGAAAAGCTGAGTTAAATAAAAGAAACAGGTATCTGTAATTGGAGGGCTTCTTAGAACCTTTACATAGGAGGACACAGCACATAACAGAATTCCCCAAACATACATGTCAGGGAATTCATTGCTCACAAAACACCTATTAACGTTTCACTGATCTAGTAGTCCCTGTAAGAATTTGGAAAGTATGGCTCTATAATTTAAGGTGCCTTCCAGGATATCTGGGCCTAAGACACAGAAGAGAAAAATGGGAGTCCCGAAAGGATAAACAGAGGAGCTTCAAAGACAAACTTTCCCTTCTCAAGTTAGCTGTGACTGGCCCTGTTGCGGTCATGGTAAGAACTTGGTTACCCTCAAGGTAGTGGGCAAACATCTGGCCCCATTCAAGTACAGCCTCTTTTCTGCTCTTCCTTAATAGGTCTAGCTATGAACAGGGATTACGCCGAGTCTAGCTCAATACTTCTAAAATAAATCGAGAGGGCAAACAGCTGGGGTCTTTGAAGCCATCAGGGACCCAAATCATTTACATGATGACCAAAGACTGCAGCCAGAAGTTGTCACAGCTCCTAGGCATTTTACCAGTAATCAATAGTGGGCTGGGAGAAGGGGGGGAAATGGATCCAATAAAAATGGCAAACAAGGGGGGGGTCTGTCAATTCTTCAGTGAAGGGGTGTGATTCTTGGAATGTTTTATTTTATTTTTGCCATAAGAATGATGCCCAGTTCAAGAATTTCAACAGAGGTCTAGGTATTGGCTGAGAGATTAAAAACATGAAAATACTGCCATTTCACACTTCTATGACCTTGAATCGCCCACATATTATTTGGAAAGTGATATTTACTCCAAATCCCGTTTACTGTTCTTTTTCATGAATGTGAAATGTCCTGCTTTCCTGGAACAACTAAGTTTCTGTCAAAACTCCAAAAGATGGGACATTTGGAAATGGAGCATTAGGTTTGTGAAGTGTAATCTTTCTGCCCTACTTCTGAACCTCTCTGATGTTTCCCATGTAATTATCTTTGACATTTAATTGAAAGCATCATGTTTTTTACCAAGCAACCCGTTTGAGCCCTTGGTGGTCACTTAAGACCTACTTCATTGCCATCTGGCCCTCATCTGAAGCTAAGATTATGTAGTAGATGCCTGGTCCAGCTCTGTCTGCTACATTCAGATATTGATCGTGTGGTTCTTGGGGAAATGGTGTCTTATTTATATTTTCAAGTTCTATCTTATAATGAAGGTTCTTTGGCTTCCTATGGTTTCATAGCTGTGAAATCCATTATGATTTCAGTGGCTCTGACAATGTACCATATTTGTGAAAAGAAAATTGAAAAATTATTACCTGATGGATGAGAAATGGTTTTGACATTTAAAAACAGAAAATACTTCTCCACATCTCTTCTAAATTATGTCTGATGTTGACATTAGCATTTGTGCAATTCATCCAATGGTGGAAGCCATCATGTACAAATTCTTAATAGCAGGAACCCCTATTACGGTGGAGACTAATATTTCTTCAAGCCATTTCATTCTAGCCTTCTTCTTGGCACATCATATGAACTCCACGATAATTAACTTATTTTGCTGTAATTCTGGTGTACGAGACCCCGAAGTGGCCATAATGGGGCACCTAGAATTAAAGCTGAAATGAATGAGGCACCAGGCATTAGTCCAAAGTTCCATCTCCATCTAGGAAAGGTTTAATGGGCAGCATGAAGGGTGTCAGCTTGATTTTGTAAGGAGGGTTAAATCTTCCCTTAATTAACCAAATGCAAGTTTGATCAAAAGTGAAACAAAATGTAAGCCTTAGGTTTGGAGTAATCTTAACGGAAAAATTACAATCTGCTTACCTGTGATAAGACCAGGGGGAAGTGTCATTCTGTCTCCGTTTCCCCACAGTAGTTAGTTTTAGAAGGATAAAAATGAAAGGGCTCACAATTTTTACAGATGGAAGTGAGCACATGTCTAGAAGCTATCTCTTTTGGGAAAAGACTTGGGTGGCAGAATGATATCCCATCAGGTCAGTCTGAAGACAGCTCATGCTCGCTAACCTGTGTTTCCACCAGGGGGAAAAAGGTGGCAGCTCCAGAGAGTCCTAAGGGTTGTTGCGAAGGTGTTCTCTCTTGCTCTGGGTACTAGGTCAACAGGGGTCACCTTGCCAAGCTGAAAACAGGGAGATCAGCATTGCAGGTGATGAGAATCATACATGCAAAAGAAAGGAACCATAAAAGAGTGTGTTCCAGAAATTTTATGAGAGAAGTTCAATTTAACATAGAGTATTGTGACCAAAAGGGTCACAAAGGGAGCCTGGGACCATATTTTATTTTCTCTCTCTTTTTTTTTTAAATTTCAGATTAATATAAGGGATGGGATATTTTATTTTTTATTTTATTTTTGTTTTTTGAGACAGAGCCTCAAGCTGTCCCCCTGGGTAGAGTGCCATGGCATCACAGCTCACAGCAACCTCCAACTCCTGGGCTTAAACGAGTCTCCTGCCTTCACCTCCCAAGTAGCTGGGACCACAGGGACCCACCACAACACCCAGCTATTTTTTGGTTGAGGCCATCATTGTTGTTTGGTGGGCCTGGGCTGGATTCGAACCTGCCACCTTGGGTGTATGTGGCTGGCGCCTTAGCCACTTGAGCCACAGATGCCAGGCCTGGGATGAGATATTTTAAATAGCTTCCTATGCAATACTGATAAGTCCTAGGGCAGGGAGAAGAGAGCAATCCATAAAGGAGAAAAGATAGGCAAGATGTCTTCCTTCCCCCTCCCTCCCTGGGGCTTCCAATTCATCAGGACAGACTTCGCTCGAACACATCGGTACACACTCTATGACACTCTCTGCCCAACCTTATGATTCTACACACACACAGAAATAATACTTCCTCCTCAAAGCTCCAATGTCACCTTATAGTTGCCTTTATCCTGCCCTTGGAGCAATCTCGGGGATGAACTTGTATACACGTCTGCCTCCTCAACTTGAACACACCATTTGCTTAAGGTATGTGTTTTATCCATCTCTGTGCATTGCCTGGTGGATAGAAGGAATTCAACATGTGTTTTCTGGATGAAAGAAATTCCTCTTCTATTTCTGCAGACAACCTATAGGGTTCAGAATTCGACTCTGCTTGTGTCAACATGGTGCAGTGTTAAGATTTTCTTCCTTAATATACTGGGAGGATATCAGACATGCTGTTCCCAACCACTGATTTCTAGTCAATTGATATTTGTGAGTTGTGCTTATTATATGTTTACAGTATATTACAGTTAATATTTCGGTCTTCAGACTCCACAATACTGTTGCCTCATTTAGTTCTGAAGGAGAAGTCAAAATATATTCTTTCCCCTTTAAGTCATGGACATGATAAGCCAAAAAAAAAAAAATACACTTAAAGAACAAGTGCATTCACTTTTTATTTGTCTTAGATCAAAGTTAGATGTTTCCCCTCCATTATCGCATAAAAACACGTGATTTATGAAAGAAACTGATGTATGTGTCATTAGAACTGATTCCCCTAAGTGAATGGTGACGTGTTTGTGGGTATACAATTGTGATTATGAGGCTAGAGAAAGTAATCTAATGATCAATGGGATAATGCGATTTTGTGGTGTTAGTAAAAAGACTGAAAGCAGAGGCCCTTGGTGAAATCACACCTGCTGATCTTAAGCAGGACCGGAATGGGGACCAGGGAGACATTTGTCTTGGCCTCCACCCTCTGACACACACCAGGTAGACAATGATTTCAAGCTGCTCCAAGCTACCCTGAGTCTTTTCTATCCTAGACCACAGGGACAATTTGAGCCCACCTGTCTTACGCAGACACTGGGAGACAGAAAGAAGCCCAGAACAGGAAGGAGAAGGGATGTTCTCAGAGGAACAGGTCCATCTGGCACCTCTTTCCCCAAAGGTACCCAACCCCACCTGGAACAATGGCTGCCTCTCCCTCAGCTCCTGTGTCCTTGGGGTCCTACTGCATCAGTGACCCTCCCCCTTCTTGGCTGTGTCCCTCCCAACAGTGTATCCTCCACCTCGGAGGGCTTCTCAACCTCAGAAGTGCCTCCGGATGGCCTCACCCTGCCCCTCTGCATATCTCTCCTACCGTGCTGACCCAAAATGCACCCATCTTTGCTCCCTCTCATTTCTCATTCCCCAAATGTTAGCTGTTCCTATTAATGTAGTCAGTACATGTTTATTGAAGGAGAATGAACTGTGGAGATGCTTCAGATGCTGTGGCAGGAAGATGGGAGGAAGACGTGAGGTTGGAAGACTTTTGAGGCTCCTCACATCCTATATCACGGTGTGAGGCCCCTCCTTCATGTAGGCCAATTCAGCCCAATGAGGACAGCTCACCTTTCCACATTATGACTATAAAATACACATATAGGTTCGGCGCCTGTGGCTCAAGTGGCTAAGGCGCCAGCCACATACACCTGAGCTGGTGGGTTCAAATCCAGCCTGGGCCTGCCAAACAATGATGGCTGCAACCAAAAAATAGCCGGGCATTGTGGTGGGTGCCTGTAGTCCCAGCTACTTGGGAGGCTGAGGCAGGAGACTCGCTTGAGCCCAGGAGTTGGAGATTGCTGTGAGCAGTGACACCACAGCACTCTACCGAGGGTGATATAGTAAGACTCTGTCTCTACAAAAAAAAGAAAAGAAAAGAAGAAGAAGAAAATCACTCTTTAATTCTCCTGAAATTAACCCTCGCCCCCAATTCGGCCAGGTTATCTTCTGAGATAAGAGACTTTTTTTTCCTAAGTAACTTTTAAATGCAAATCAAGTAATCATCTCCCTAATGAATTGTCCCTCAGTATAAGAGGGAATCACTACTTTAATTAGCAATTTGACTTTGTTTTCTAGAACTAGAATATAAATGTATTGATACAATGATTAACCGAATGATGTGAAAGTTATGTTGACCAGCAATTTGACTTTGTTTCATTGATTGCTTTGATTTGTTTTTACTTAACACTATTTTTTTATTTTGTTTATTTATTTATTTTTTGAGACAGAGTCTCAAGCTGTCACCCTGGGTAGAGTGCTGTGGCGTCACTGCTCACAGCAACCTCAAACTCTTGAGCTTAAGCAATCCTCTTGCCTCAGCCTCCCGAGTAGTTGAGACTACAGGCCCACCACAACACCCAGTGATTTTTTGGTGGTAGTTGTCATTGTTGCTTGGTGGGCCAAGACTATATTCAAACCCACCAGCTCAGGTGTATGTGGCTGACGCCTTAGCTGCTTGAGCTACAGGCGCTGAGCCATTAGCATTATTTTTTAAATAATATTTTGGGGGAATAATTTTATAGTTCTAGGGAAGTTTTAGAGTTCCTGTATGCCTGTCATCCAGTTCCCTCTAATGTTAACATGTTGCATAACAATGGTACACTTGTCAAAACTAGGAATTAACATTGGTACATTACTATTAATTAAACTACAGACTTTTCCAGATTTCACTGGTTTTTCCATTAATATCTTTTTCTACTCCAGGATTCAATTCAGGATGCCACTTTGCATTTAGTCACCACATCATTTTAATAAATATTCCCTTAACACAATAGCTAAGAAAATGACACAAAGGCTATGTTAACCAGTTTGATGAAAATATTTCAAATTGTATATGAAAACACCACACTGTACCCCATGTTTGCATTAATGTACACAGCTATTATTTAATAAAAAAAAATTAAGATTTTTAAAAGGAAAAAAAAATATTCCAAGGGGCAAGCGCAGGGGCTCACTCCTATAATCCTAGAACTCTGGGAGGCCAAGGTGGATGGATTGCTTGAGCTCAGGAGTTCAAGATCAGCCTGAGTCAGAGTGGGAGCCCATCTCTACTAAAAATAGAAAAACTATCACTTCTTGGCCTTTTGGCTAAGATCAAGTGTAGTATCCATTCTTATCAGTTTAAAAATTGAAAAACTAGCTGGGTGTTGTGGTGGGCGACTATAGTCCCAGCTTCTCAGGAGGGAGAATCGCTTGAGCCCAGGAGTTTGAGTTTTCTGTGAGCTGCAATGCCACAGCACTCTACTGAGGGTGACAAAGTGAGACTCTGTCTCAAAATAAATAAATAAACAAATAAATATTCCACTGATATCAGATGTTGCTAAACAATTATTGCCAAAAGGTTCTCTGCCCCATAACAGTGTATAAAACCCATGAAGTTCAAGGTAGGGTGAAGAAAGCTAGCCAAAACAGAATTTAGGCCAGTCATCCAAATGAGCAAAATTGGGGGGGGGAGATTTCAGATTCTTTCCAAGTGAAATGTTAAATAAACATTTTGTTTCTTCCTCCTGTCCCATGTCAGACTTTTCTAGCTTTGTCTCTCCCGGAAGGCCATGTTTCGGGTTGCAGCCTCCCACTTGAGGTTTGACGATTTCATAGCTGTTTCATTCATCATCCAGTTGGAAGAAACAAAGAGTTCTTTTAATCCTCACTGGAGGCACAACCATGTGACCTTGAGCAGGTCTGTTTAGGCTTTCTTGTACTCACTTTGCTCATCTGTAAAATGTGTGATTTGTCGATAGCTACTGAGTGCTGGTCCATGGATCTGTTGCATGGAATCACCTGGAAAACTGTTGGAAATGCACTTCCAGGTCCCATCCCACTCATGAATATCCGGGCAGTTGGTCCTGGGGATCTGTATTTTCTCAGACACACACACACATTCACCCCAGGTGATTTGGATACAAGACAGGTTTGGGTCACATGAGATTAAACAATCTACATGCTTCCTTGGGTTCAAGGAAGGCAATAAGGGTCTTGGGAAGTAGCCTTTAATGGGAGGCCACCTGTAGCTCAGTGGTTAGGTTGCCAGCCCCATACACAGGGGCTGGTAGGTTTGAACCCGGCCCAGGCCTGCCAAACAGTGACAACTACAACCAAAAAATAGCCGGGCATTGTGGTGGGCGCCTATAGTCCCAGCTACTGAGGCTGAAGCAAGAGAATTTCTTGAGCCCAAGACTTTGAGGTGAGGTTGCTTTGAGCTGTGATGTCATGGTACTCTACCGATGGTGACATAGTGAGACTCTGTCTCAAAAAAGGGAGGCCAGGAAAGGGGAACAGCTTCCTTATGGAAGCAAGTCTGATGCATTGGGGAGCTCCCAAGACTGTCTTGTTAAGGAACAATTACCATTTCCCCAGGCTTCGGTTGCACTCTACCTGGGCATTCAGTGACTAATACATATTGTGCCCACACAAAGAACTGGCTTTCTGTGAATTTTATTTAAATTGGTTTTATGGAAAGTAGCTAAAGAGGAGAAATGAGATAAACAAAGTTTTACAAAGACATTGGAATATGAGTAAAGGACAATTTATCTTTGTTATATTTGAAGTTTCTACATTGATTACTTTCCATTCTTTACCCAGGAGTGCAGAAAAATGAAAATGATTTCACATGATACAATAAGTGAACCCACGTATTCCACCTGCACTCTGCCTTTTAAGAAACACTCTTAATCACATTTCAAGAGCCGAAACATAACAAGGAAATATTGGAAGGTTGATACTTGTCTGCGATTTCTACAACTTTCTCCATTTTAATTCATAGCACCTCAGAACCGGAAAAAGCTTAGTGATACTATAATCAAAAATGATTATAGATCAGATAATTTTATTAAATGGCAAACTGAGGAAAATCAAAATACAAAGAGCAATGCCATTATACAACATTTTGATCCAAGGCAGTAGTTGCCCCATTTACAGTTGTTTGAGGCACCCATTATTTGTACATTTTACAGATAATGAAACTGAGGTTCAAATGCACAAGGTCCCACACAGCTATTAGGTGAAACAGAAATTCAATCCAAGTCTGGAGTCTCCCCTGCCAGGCTCCAGAGATATTTGTGACAGCCTTATTTATATCAAGAATAGACTGGAAATAGGCCAGGCACAGTAGTTCACACCAAATAATCCTATTACTCCTGGGAGGCAAGGTGGGTGGATTGCTTGAGCTCACAAGTTCAAGACCAGCCTGAGCAAAACTGAGACACCATCTCTATTAAAAATAGAAAAAATTAAGCAAGAGGATCACTTAAGCCCAAGAGTTGGAGGTTGCTGTGAGCTGTGACACTACAGCACTCTACCCAGGGCGACAGCTTGAGACTCTGTCTCAAAAAAAAAAAAAAAAGAAAGAAAGAAAGAAAGAAAAGACATTGACTGGAAAGAGTAGAGAAATACTTTAATAATCTACTGTCCAGCTGCTAAATGTTTGTGGTCATTAACATGAACAGGTACCTTTAAATCCCCTTATATCTTGCAGATGGAAAAATAAACTGAGACGACCACTCTGGAAGCAATTTAGCAATATCTATAAAGGGTCTCTTCAAAGTTCATGGCTTTGGCCCAATAAATCATTCTCTAGGAACGTATCCTAAGGTAATAATCAGAAATTTGGCAAGAAGCTGATTTGCAAAAGTGCTTATTGAAACAGTACTTTCAAAAATGAAAAACCTGGAAGGAAAGTTCAAGTTCAAAATTAATGAGTTAGATAAATGATGGTTCTTTGTATGCTATAATATCACCTAACAATTAAAAATGGTGAGTTAATGGCAAAAGAAACTGTTTATAATGCTAGAAGTCTAAAAAGCATGATCAAAATATTGTATGAAGACTGTGATCCCAATTTTGCAGAAAGAAAAATATACGCAGGTATAAAGAAAACAACCCTAAAAGGAAATATATAAAAATATTTAAAAGTATCTTAAAAATGAGAAAGAGCCTTGAAGTGATTCTCTCGGTATGCGGAAATTAAAGTTTATTCTTTAGTCCCTTTTTTAGGCATTTAGAAATGTTGAATTCTCTTTAGTGAGAAAAAAAAACCGCTTTTATAATCAGAAAGAACACAATGCTATTTTTTAAAGAAATGAAAAATGCAGATTATAAAAATAAAATAATAACCGGGAGATTCTATATTATGTTTAGTGGAAAAAATAAAAAATCGCATGCACAGAAGAGTTTATGAAAATACATAAATAATTATAACTCCGCAAAGGAAGGACTGCAGGATAACACAATAATATTTTTCGTGGGGGGAGATGGAGTCTCACTCTGTCACCCAGGCTACTAAAGTGCCACGGCATCAGCCTAGCTCACAGAAACCTCAAATGATCCTCCTGCCTCAGCCTCCCAAGTAACTAGAACTGTAAACGCCTACCACAATGCCCTGCTATTTTTTCTGATTTTAGCAGAAATGGGATCCCATTCTTACTTAGGCTGGTCTCAAACTCTTGAGCTCAAGCAATCCTCCTGTCTCAGCCTCCCAGAGTACTAGGATTACAGGAGTGAGCCACCACACCCAGCACACAACAACATATTAAAGATTTCTGGGTTTAGATGGCAAACATAAAGTGGATTGCTTCTATTGCTTTTATTTTAAAAAATCTTAGTAATCGATACATGTTTTTATTTTATTTTATTTTTTGAGACAGAGTCTCACTATGTCACACTCAGTAGAGTGCTGTGGCATCACAGCTCACAACAACCTCACACTCTTGAGCTTAGGCAATTCTCTTGCCTCAGCCTTCCAAGTAGCTGGGACTGCAGGCACCCATCATAACACCCAGCTATTTTTTTTTGTAGTTGTCATTGTTGTTTAGCAGGCCTGGGCCAGTTTCGAACCTGCCAGCCCTGGTGTATGTGGCCAGCGCCCTAACCACTGAGCTACAGGCACTGAGACTGATACGTATTTTTAAATGTTTAAGAATTCTTCATCTTCTCTGTTCCCTTCCGCACACAGTAAGTCTCATGACAACCTAGAGCACTATGTAGCTAAGAGCAAATAAGCTGTGGAATCAGACACAAGTGGACTCCTGTATTGGCTCTGAAATTCACTAGTTGTGTGTCCTTAGGCAGTTAACTTCTTCAGGAAATAGCATAGTACCTGGCTTTCCAGATGACTGTAAGCATGAAAGGAGATGATGGATGCTAATGGCTTAGTATAGGACCTACTGAGTCACTAAATGGGCTTTGTGGCCATTAAAGTGCGGAGCTTGATGAGTCTGGGGTTTTCAAGTGTGTGTCTTCAGCTTCACTGTTAGTCTTACCGCACCAGACCCCAGAAAAGCAGGGAGGAGGGGATTGGCAGATCTTCCGAACCCTGCATGTAGCATGAGGAAAGTAGTCAATAATCCGGACAGGAGAACTTGGAGCAAAACGTGTTCTTCCTAGTCCCACTAATGGTCGAACCCACCTGGAGCTCTCTATCATTGGTAGTCCTCTCCCCAGTGAATTCCCACTGTGGTCAGTGTACTTGCTCTTAGGTTATTCAATGTCAGCTCAAAGATACCTTTCTAATTAATGTCTGTCCCTTCTATATAAAAGTGCCTTTAAGGAATAATGATGGGAGCTCAGGTAGGGCCTGGAGAGGCACACGCATAGACATACACAGGCGTGCACTCCAATATGTTCCAGCCGGCCTTCCATGCTGTCTCACGGTCTATCACTAAATTGAGTTCTTTGGGACAACTCCATCACTCTCTTAGAATGAAATATTAGCTCTTTTACTCACTCATATTTCAAAGGCATTCACTGGCGGGTTCGAATCCCCAGCCCAGCCCGCCAAACAACAATGATGGCTGCAACCAAAAAATGGCCGGGCGTTGTGGCGGGCGCCTGTGGTCCCAGCTGCCTGGGAGGCAGAGGCAGGAGACTCGCTTGAGCTCAGGAGTTGGAGGTTGCTATGAGCTGTGATGCCATGGCACTCTACCCAGGGGGATAGCTTGAGGCTCCGTCTCAAAAAAAAAAAAAAACAAAGGCATTCACTTGTTAGGAATTTCTTCTAACCAGATAAGGTCTGGGAGAAAGTGAATTTTGAAGACAAGA
>CAUYQV010044103.1:0-20427 GCA_963574575.1 Galagoides demidoff | reverse complement strand
CAAAACAATGATGGCTGCAACCAAAAAATGGCCTGGCATTGTGGCGGGCGCCTGTGGTCCCAGCTACTTGGGAGGCTGAGGCAGGAGACTCGCTTGAGCCCAGGAGTTGGGGGTTGCTATGAGCTGTGATGCCATGGCACTGTACCTAGGGGGATAGCTTGAGGCTCCGTCTCAAAAAAAAAAAAAAAAAAGAAAGAAAGAAATATTATTCAGTTCTTAAAAAGAAATCCTGTGATTTGCAACACCATGAATGAACCTGAAGAACAGGTGAGTTTTGTCATTAAGTGACAAACATTACTTGAATTATATGTTAAGTGACAAATATCCTATGATCTCACTTACATGTGAAATTTTAAAAAAACAAATCATTGAAGGAGGGTGTAGAATGGTGGTTACCCAGAGCTGGGCTGGAGGGAAAGAGGGAGGTAATGTTGGTTAAAGGATGCAAAATTTCAGTTAGCCAGAGGAATAAATTAATCACTAAGAGAGTAGATCTTAAGTGTCTTACCCACAATAAGTATGTGAGGTAATGCATGATTAGCTTGACAATATATGCATATTTCAAGACATCACAGTGCACACGAAAAATATATTTGACCATCGATTTTTTTTCATTTTGAATTTCTTTTTCTTTTTACCTTTTTTAAACATTTTTTTTTAATTTTCTGATTAACGCGAAGGTACCTACAATTAGATTACATTGTTTGCAGTTGAACCCAGGTAACGTCCAGTATACCCTTACATTTTATCTGTTAGGTGGGAATTTATCAAACCTACTACTTTCTCAACTTATCTACTCACTACTCCGCAAAATGGTATTTAGGTCACTTAGAATTATTCGTATTACAAGCAATGGTACACTGGACATTCTGTAAATGTCTCCTTCCACCCTCTAGGATATATACCTGAGTGTGAAATTACTAGGTCTTAGGATAGGGAAATTTTCAAATTAACTAGCTACTGCTAAATGAAAAGATGTGTTTAGACTTATCCCAGCAGCCAAAGGAAACTCATGAAGGATAGGTAAGCAAGGCATCTGCACGGTGAGATTTTCATTTTAGAAATCTCTAGCAGTAATATAAAGAATTAATTAGAAAGAACAAATGTATGGAGACCTGAACTAAGGTGCAGCTCAAAGCAGAAGGAGAAAAAAAAAAAAAGGAAAATCACTGGGCATTAGGTAGCTAAATAGGAAAGGAAGAAAAGGTCAAGTTTGATTTATATGTTTATTAGCAGACGTGGACTCTTCTTTGCTCCTATCTCTGAGTTTTTTCATGTACTTAGATAAATTTATTGTTTCTCTTTCTTCATATACTTTTAAAGTCAAATGCAGGAAGCTATTTTGGATTGCTAACCAACTACAGGTAAGATATTTTTAGGGTGTTGGTAAAAGCATGTTTTAAAGTTTTAGTTACTTTTGAAAGTCTCGGCTGATTCAATTTAAATCTCTCTATGAGGTGCGACCTCTTCTTGCTTCTGTTTTTCTGTAAAATGTGGATAATAATAATCATACCACCTCGATGCATTGTCATTGAGGTGTGATATATAGATCATTTAGAGGCCATGCAACACTTTGAAATGTGAAGGCTACATTAACCAGGTTAATATATTTCAAATTGTATATAAAACAAACACCTTGTACCCCATAAATACATTAATATACACAGCTATGATTTAATAAAAAAAAGAAAGAAAATTCAATAAACCCCCCAAAAATTACTGGATCTTTTACGATTTTGTTTATAACGCTTCATATCAAATTTTTAATACTTAGCTGCTGCAAAATACAAGGTAGGTTACTTCATGTAGCTTCATGCAGCTTTCCACTGGTGGTGTGTGGCA
This sequence comes from Galagoides demidoff, assembly GCA_963574575.1. Lineage (NCBI taxonomy): Eukaryota > Metazoa > Chordata > Mammalia > Primates > Galagidae > Galagoides > Galagoides demidoff. Next base: position 18,585 of record CAUYQV010044103.1, on the reverse strand, counting down.
ATGTTACCCTGTGTGACAGCAATACTGGGCAATGTCTGGAGGTGTGCTGGTTGCCACAACTATCAGTGAGTGCTACTGGCATCTAGTCTGTAAAGGTCAGGACGACTGCTAAACAACTAAGAATGCTCAGAACACTCCTCACAGCAAATAATTGTCCATGGCAAAATGTTAGTGATGCTAAGAATGAGCAAATCTCACCTGTATTCATAGCAAGTGGAGGCTCCTTATCTACCTCAACTTTGACCACAAAGGTGTTGATACTGGAATTCTCTTAAATCTCGGGGCTCTTGGTATCAACCCGATTCCCAGGCAGAATGCATTAAAAAGAAAATTCTGGGATGTGGGTGTTAAAGTACTACTTAAAACAATAATAATAATAGAGCATTGCTGCTCAGTTACAAGTAGAACATTGACAACTATTCATTGTTCATAATGTTCCTTTGGCATCAAAGCATATTATGATGAATAGTCATGTCCTTAATTATATCACTACAGCTTCAACATTTAAAATATAATTTTGGAAGCAATTAATCCAGAGTGGATTAGTGTTTGGTAGGACTGTGATGTCAGCATCTTTGGCATAGATCTCTAACTGCTCACGGCACAAGGAGGCTCTCCTACGCATGACCATTCTAAATGCCTTACATTTCTCCTTTCTGTCATTGTCACCAACATCTTAAAGAGCAACAATCATTGTTGAGACAAAAAAAAAAATCTACACTATTTTTCCTAACCCACTGAACTAGTATTGATTTTTTTTTTTTTAAGAAAGATTCTCACTCTGTCACCTAGGGTAGAGTTCAATGGCATCATAGTTCTCAGAAAAGTTAAACTCTTGGGTTCAAGCGATCCTCAGGCTCCTGAGTAGCTGGGACTACAGGCACCTGCCATGATGCCCAGCTAATTGTTCTACTTTAGTAGAGACAGGGTCTCACTCTTGCTCAGGCTAGGGGTCTCAAACTCCTGAGCTCAAGCAGTCCGCCCGCCTCGACCTCTCAGAAAGCTAGGATTTCAAGGATGAGCCAATGCGCTTGGCCCTAAAATTGATTTTTTATAATTTCCAATGTAGTGTTTTCATGAATCCTTTGAAAAGAGCCTAACATCTGTATCATAATAAGTGTGTCTACATTATATACATCTCTGGAATGTGTGTCATTTGTGCCTTACCATTTTTCACTGCATTATTACATTTGATCTGTCCTTCCTCCAACACATTCCTCTTACTACCAGTTATAAACACAAACAAAGAGCTCTCAGCACATTATTGACATATTCTGAAACTCCTAATTTTACCCCCTTACCAGCATAAGCAAATGTTGATTGGGGCATACAAAACTATTTTCTTTCTGACAACAGCCTAACTATCCAGTTTTACCTCTAATTATTGGTACTTTCCTCCCATTTCCTTCATTTTAAGTAGAGTCAAGAGTTGCCCTTCATCAACAAACTGGGCTATTCTTCTTTTCATATTCACATTATTTCCTCTTATTTGAATGCTTTTGTGAATTCCCCCTCTAATTAATTCATCTTTCATATCCAGCTCAAATATCTTCTTCCCTCTGAATCCTGCCTCTATTTCCACACTATGGGCATATCCTTTTTCCCTTGGTTTCCTAAGTCCCTAGTCATCATTCTTTGTTTTTCTGTGTTGCCATGTTCTAAGATTTTTGTTTTGAGATAATTTAATAAATACTTCTAAACTTTTTATTTCATGTCTGTTCATTATTAACGTTCATCAAAGCATCTACCATTAGAAGAAAAATGGAATGTCACTCTATTGATCTTTGTGGCATCTGTATGGACATCAAAAGATAAAGAGAGCAGGTCTACGGATTCAGATAGCACACAAGCCAGATTATACTCTCTCTGGCCCCTGGCTCACTAAATGGGTACTATAGGTTAGAAATTATGCACATTTAGAAATCCCAATTTTAATTTGTGGAGCTGACGTTCACATTATTCTTTTCTTCTCAGTATATGTTGTGCAGTAATGTTGATGAATTAACACATTGTGTTTGATGAATCTGCAGCTAACTGCAGGAGGTATTAATAAATGATTTTGAATGCAGAGTGGCTGTTCTTATTCCCTAAGTGTTTCAGAAAGCATTAACATTAAGTGAATGTTGATGGAAAGGGCATATGCATTTTGGCCATTTCATATATTTGTAGTCCTGACTAGAAATGGCATGAAATGGCTATCAGTATCAAATAAATGTTTTAGCAACATGCATTATAAATTTTAAGTGTCTGGCATAAAATATGCATAAAACATGGTGCTTATTAGTAGTCTTTTACTGTTTCCTTTCTTAGAAGCCATTCAAATGGTGATGACCTTAGGTATGGTATAGTAGGCTTTAGAGGGAACCATTCATTAAACCATTCTAAATTTAGAATTTAGATAGAGTAAATTCCATAATTGTTAATGTTCTTGCACACACAAACATGGGCTGAAGAAAAATTTGAGGTGAAAAGAATCTTTTGTGAAATAGATTGGAACCTTAAAGTGATGTAAGAATATCCGCTAGTCCTTTATGCTCTGTCTCTTGCCCTGTCATTCTAGCATTTGCTCAATATCTACACTTAACAAATTTGTCAACTTTCCTCCCCCTTTCCCTATTTTACTCTAAACAACATAATTTATTTCCTTGCAATTCATACAAGGAGTTCTCTGGGAATTAATCAGACAATTTAGACAGTCCATGTTCCCCAAACATTACCATGAATGTGATCTCAACAAATCACAAAACTTCATTAAACTTCAGTTCCCCTAGTTATAAGGCAGAATGGGTCTAGAATGCCCTGTTGTACTCATTGTCCAGTAAATGAATGATTGTTATTGTCTTTCTTTCTCTTCCATTTTGCTTTTTGGTGGCCTAAATCAAGCCTCCCATAAAGTAGCAATTCCAAACTGAGCTTGATTTTATGGTTGATGTTTCTCTGTGATATAACAAGTTGGGATGCAATTTGTAATTCTAGCATTTGGTTTATTTACATACAAGGTGTACATTGTTCATTTAGGCTGCATGACCTAACAGCTGCTCTCTAGAGCTGCCCTGTCCAAGACATTGGCTACTAGTCACATACAGTAATGGGGCATACAGAAGTGGCTAGTCTAAATTGAGATGTGTTATGAGTATGTACGTAAGATACCTCAGATCTTAAAGACTAAAAGAAAAGAATACAAACTATCCAATTTTCACATGGATTACATGATGAAAAGATGATCCTTTGTATATACTGAGTTAAATAAAATGCATTCTGAAAATCGATGTTACTTTTTACTCTTTTACTTTTTTTTTAACTGTGCTTTCTAGAAAATTAAAACGTGCAAATAAATAAAGTGCATATGTATCTTGCCTTACCTTTCTATGGGGCTGCTTTATTTTGCTCTGATACAATGAGACTCTTTGAAGCACAAACTCTAGAAGATATTATACCTTCATACATTTGGTTGGAGGGGATCTAAAAGCTTATCCATTTCAATAAATGCACTTTTCCCCCAGAACTTAATTCTTCATGATAGCAATCAAGGAGTGGGTTACAGCACATGAAACTAGAATGAAATAGGAGGTGATTGATGAAAGAGAGTCCTGAAGCAGAGGCAGAAAAGTCAAATTAGTGAAGGTTCTATTGAGCCAGGCTGAGCTATGGGGCCAGAAGCCATTCATATACCACATGCTGAGTATTGGATAAACTGTGCATTCAGATTTCAAGGCTCAGAAAGTGAAAATATCAGAATGAGGAAGCAAAAGCCAAGAAGAGTGGGAAAATTCTGTTCCTTGTGGAAAACTCTTGCCCTTTTATAATTCAGGCTGTTCCATCCCTTTTACTATCAGTATGGCATATTCCAGGGCATACCTTAAAGGTGCTGGTTTCAACTGTCTATACACTAGCACATTCACACACTTGACACAAATGAATACTCATGGTGAAACTAAAATGATATTAGTTTAATATGAATAAGAACTGACACTTACCAAGTACTTATTATAAATCAAGCACGCTGCTTAAGTTCTTTCCATTTATAATGTCATTTATGCCCCCCCGCCATATGATGTAGGCATCCTTGAATGTTTTGCAGTTGATCCTTTTTGAGACTTAATAAGCTTAAACTAACCACCTAAGATTGTCCAGATGGTAACAGGAGTGTTATGATAGACAAGGAGATTTAAGGGATGATTCGTGATTTAAATTCAGATGGCCTGACTCCAAAGACCAAACTCTTCAGCAAGACGTTACATCTAAAACACACAGGCCAATATCTTTGGTTATTGCAGCCCAATTCATAATTGCTAAGTCATGGAAGAAGCCCAAGTGCCCATTGACCCATGAATGGATCAATAAATTGTGATATATGTACACCATGGAATATTATGCAGCCTTAAAGAAAGATGGAGACTTTACCTCTTTCATGTTTATGTGGATGGAGCTGGAACATATTCTTCTTAGTAAAGTATCTCAAGAATGGAAGCAAAAGTATCCAATGTACTCAGTCCTACTATGAAACTAATTTATAGCCTTCATATAAAAGCTATAATCCAATTATGGCCCAAGAATATGGGGAAAGGGGAAAAGGAGGGGAGGGGAGGAAGGAGGATGGGTGGAGAAAGGGTGATTGGTGGGATCACACCTACGGTGCATATTACAAGGGTACATGTGAAATTTACTAAATGTAGGATATAAATGCCTTAACACAATAAGAAGATGCCATGAAGGCTCTGATAACCAGTTTGATGAAACTATTTCAAACTGTATATAAAACCAGCACATTATACACCATGACTGTATTAATGTACACAACAATGATTTAATAAAAAAAAAAAGAAGAAGAAGAAGAAAGAAAGAAAAGAAAGAAGAAAAAAAGGAAAAAGAAAACACATAGGCCAGAATAGCTATCTCATGCATGACCCCAAATCCTAATAGCAGGTAACATCTTAAGATGCCCATTCAGTATTATTTTAAATATTTTTATTGGGAAAACTATGAACACATAAAAAATATAAGACTGAAACAAGCCCCTGAGCTATAAATTGGAAGTTTGTGTCCTGCCGAAAGGGCTAAGTTTACATCCTCCCCAAGATGATGTGATTAATAGATGGGGCCTGTGATAAGTGATTAGATCGTGAAAGTGGATCCCTCATAAATTGGATTAGTGCCCTTATAAAAGAGGCTCTAGAGAGCTTTTTTGCCCTTGCACCATGTGAAAGCTAAAGGTACTATGACCCAGGAAATGAGCCATCCTAGATACTGAACTTGCTGCACTTTGGTCTTAGGTTAGGTTCTCACTTAGAACAGTGAGAAATGGATTTCTGTTTATGATCTGCCCATTTGATGGCATTTTGTTCAGCATCCAAAATGTATGAAGACACTCCTATAAACTCTTCACCCAGCTTCAGCCACCATCCACATTTATTATAATTGTTCCTATGACCCCTACGAGTTTTCTTGCAGAATGTTCAACATTTCAGAATTGCCTGACTAATTGCTTCCTCGTGTTGGTTAACTTTAGTATTTCCAATATCTCCTGAACATGGGAAGTTAAATCTAAAACCTTACTTGGATTCAGGTTCATTATTTTCCTTTGCCTGAGTAGGCAATCTGTTCATACTTATACCACCTCAAATTAGGAGGTTTGCAATGTTTATTGTCTAACTTTTCTTGACATAAACATTAGTAGAGGACTCAGTTGGACCATCTGATCCCTTCATTTCAAATTCCCCCAAATCTCTGCATTTACTGATTTTACTTTCTGTGTCAATCCAAATCCAGTCAGAAAACTAAGTCACTCTATCCATTGTGTAAGTAAAGGATTTATTGCAGGAAAGTGATCAATACAAGTGAGAAAAGAACTAGAGAGTTAACAGTCTGGGAGGATGCACAGGATCAAAGTAACAGCTGGATCAGGAATCAATCAGCCTAAATCTGGATCAGTAATATCACATAAGTCAAACTTGGGTGACTTTCGGTGAAGTTGAATGAAAAGAAGGCTTAGGAAGAGGTCAGGGAGTTGTGGGGAATCATGCTTCTCTGCTGCCTTCACATCTATGGGTCCACAGCCCAACACCTTCTCATGAACATGTGGCCATTACTGATCACAAGGTTAGCGATTTAGGAAAGTGAGCTGTGTGCACAGCAGAGGAGAATTAGGATATGCATGCTCTGTCAGGCAACTGGCATCTGTCTGTCACCGTGTTTAACCACAATGACCCTCTGAAAGTGATTCTATGTCTTTCACATTGCCTTCTAAAATTGCTCTGTTACTCAAGTCTAAAGTGGGCCCACACAGGGAAGGAATTCTAGTAAGCAAAGTCTTCATCTTAGCCATGTTAAAGTAACACAGCCAGCACACCATCAATTGATTATATTTAATGAAGGGTTGTAAAATTATGTTCTAATTCTAAAATTATACATTATAGTACTTTATTCCCTCCAGAATTTGTTACCTAGATATTTTTTAAATAGAATTGCTCCCTATTTGGTAACCCAGAAATACACACACACACACACACACACATACACACATATCATATCATATACACGTACATCAGAGAAACATAATAAATGTTAATTCCCATTAATTATCAATTTTCAGGGTAATGAATGGTTGTCCTAGAAACTTTCAATGGTGTCTGATGAGTTATGTTTTACTCCTCTCCTTATTTTCATCTCCTCCTCTTTCTCCACTTTCTTCTTTTTTTTTTTTTTTTTCTGTTCAAGGGGAGAAAATCTATTATTTCCAACTCCTGGATTTTCTTTTATTTCCATTTTAAATTAATTGTAGTCTTTGTTATAATACTCATATTGTCTCAAATTTGTTCAATGTTTCTCCTTTGTCATTTTGAACTTAATCTGCAACTTGTGCTTGCCGATATTTGCTTATTTGCTCTCGCATCTGTCCCCCAGATTACCCATCTGCATTCAGTTTTTTCCTATATGGATGGTAGTTTGTTGGTTCGTAATACTATTCCTTTTTTACTTCCTTTTTCTTTTACACCACTATCACATAATCATTGGTATTGTACAGAACTTTTTGCTGGTGGATGTTTCAAGATATATCTGAGACTCCTGGAAAATTATTTTTATTTAATTTTGTTGAAAATGTCATCTTTTTCTTTTAATAGTTTCATTTCTTCTGTCTGCTTTATGGGGAAATTTTATAAAAATCTACACTGCCCCCATCTTTTTGTAGGAATTTCTCCTACAATTTTTGGAAAGCTTTAACTCGTTAGGAATTCCTATATTAGGCTTCCCATAAATTTTATGTTCTTAAAACTTTTGTTGAAGAAAATTGGCCTTAATTCTTCACTTCTTGGCCCTTTGGAGAATAATTTTCATTTCCTTTGCACAAGACACATCTTTAAAAACCCACCTCAGAGAATTATCATATCCCTGATGAATCTTTTCTTTTTTAGATTTTAGTTTTTTTATTATTATTATTAAATCATAGCTGTATACATTAATACAGTCATGGGTCTCTTACTTGCTTTAAACATTTTGTACATATTTAACAATAGGACATGGACTAATCTCTAACTCTACATTTGGGGTTCTATAATAGCAAGGCTGATATGGAAAATTGATTTTTCTTTTATCAGACCCTGGAATGCTCACTGGAACACAGTAGAGGTATATGAGCTGGTGGTTTTGCCCAGAAACATGCCAATAAACAAACTTGTCATGAAGGAGCAGGACACAGTTGATATACTAAGATCTAAGGCTTATAAAGCATCCTAAGAAGAAATACATTTTTTTTAGGAGTAAGATTATTATCTTGATAATAATATTTCACATTCATTCATTTGGAAAATAGGTAATGAGCCAGAAACTCTCCCAAATATTATGGGCACTGATATGAGTACTAGCTAAGTCCACAAGGAAAATGCTTGACCCAAACTTGGTAAAATTTTTCTAATTTCCTGAGAACTTATTCTATGTTTCTCAAAGGAGACTAGCAAAAACATAAAGAGAGGAATAATATCTTGGAAGACTGAAAATATGCGATCAGTGGTAAGAAATTGCTCTACTTTCATATCAGGAGCTTGTCAGACAGATAAAAAGAAATGCCCAATGAGGGATTCAGCAGAAACGGTGAAAATAGAAAAATCAATTACCATCAACATTTTAAGTTTTGGAAAGGAAGTGTTGCATGGTTACTTCATGGATGGCAGAATATTAGGTCTGTGATCCAGCAAATAGTCATGGCTACTGAAGAAACTCATGATTCTTGGGAACTCAATTACTTTAAAGATTTGCAGAATGCAACGATAAGCACAGTGGTTTTACCTATGGCCACTTATATTTCCAAGCAACTGTGGTGAATTTCCTCTTCATGCTTTTCCCATTTGTCCCTGTCTTCTTAGATGAGCATTAGCTTATACATACACAGAATCTAATACTCCACGAGCGATCCCATGAGTATAGAGGAAAGTAGGACTTCAACAAGGTTGTAGACACCGTATTGATGAGCTGGTGAGTTTAGTGGGTAAATTTTGTTTTGTTATTTTCCCCGGCCTTGAGTCACTTCACTTTCCTTATACCCTGACACCGTCTATTCTTCCAGTTATGGAAAGTAAATGCCAATTGTTCTACATAGATCATTTCTGTGGAATTCTATGACTTTGATTTTTAAATAATATATGATAGTTATATTGGAATCTGATAATATGAAGTATTTATATTTACAGAGTGACCATAACTTCTCCTTAATGTTTTAGCAATCATCTTTGGTATTATATTTATTCTCTTAAGCTTTCCTGGGTCAAAATCCCAGTGAAAATTTTTATTGCTATGTAAAATTCGAGGGTTGCTATTATTACTTGTTTAAGGCTGAGTAATGAGCAATAATTGATTAAAATTATCAATGAGATTTTATTTAGTTGTCCTCTTTACTTTAAAATAAAGTAACCATAAGTTATACCTTCAAAGCCTAGACAGAGACGCTGATACATGTGTGTATTCAAGCCTATGTACGTAATATGTGAATTTGCAACATGGGGGTAAAGATGAATAAAAAGCAATCCTCTTTCATTTATATATTTAACATCTCATTTATACTGAGAAGAATCACATTTTATGTAAACTTAAGATTCCTTCAGGGTTACTGGTCATTACTAATGATAATAGTAATTGTCAATATACTGCTTTTAATCAGAATTTTATAAACTAGAATCAACAACAAATTTGGCTTTAGTGACCGTTATACATCCTGTACAGTGAAGGTATCTGTTTCTTAACCCTCACAATAAATATTATGTGTTGTAAAATTCCAAACTGGACAAGAGGTTTGGAAATTTTAGGGAGTTAAAGATCATGAAATTAAATTTTAAAATTAACAATAAACATAGAAAAAATACTTTAAATGTCAATAGTTTCATAAGAGGTGAATGGTTGAGAATAAAATCATCTTTTGTAATACTTTATTTCTTTTATTCCTTCTATAAATATTAAATTGATATTGATTACTATGAAGACAAACATCAAACTCTGTTAAATGAATGGGTAAATATTGATTAATATGAAGTGCAGACCAAAATTTGCTAAAGGGGACAGTAGTGATTGATATTCACTGGGAATAGGCTTCGTGTATACCACATCACGCCTTCCAAATAACTACAAAATTCTCCTTTATGCATTATAAAATGTATCACTTACATTTTATAGCATATAAATCTTCTTTCATTCAAAATTATTTGGGGGCCAGATGCCAATTGATTTTTTTTCTTTTTCACCCAGGCCAAACAAGCAAGCAATTATTTAGATAAGTTTTAGATCTGAATGTTATTAGGAAGGATTTAATGATCTTAAACCAAGCATTTAGGGGATCTCCTTTCCATACACAATTGATACAGGCTTACAATCTCTTTTCTAAATGGCTCGAGGACAAGTGGTTTTCAGAATTCAGAATTTTTTCAATATTTTATAAAATAAGCAGGTAGTCACATCATTAGGCAGTGCTTCTATTGCAGTGAGAGTGGCATCCCATAATTAAATGCATTAGTATTACTGCAGCAGGAAGCAATGAATACATTAAACATAATAAATGAAAACAAAGTCTCATTTTAGTTTTGCTCAGGATTTTTAGCTAATTTAAGGTATTATACAAAACTGGGGCCATTGTTTGGGCTGGGCTCCTGCTGCGCTGAAGCTTAACAGATAGGCTAAACCAGAACAGACTCACTCAGAGTCAAACTGAAATTTAAGAAAACAGCCTCCTAACAGACCAGTTTTTTCTATAAACAGATTTCATTCTACCTGAGTCAGAGTAATAAGGAAGTCCCCTTTGCTTTAACCCTTACAAAGAAAGTAACTTGAAGCAACCTAATAAAAACGAATCGTCTTTTTTTTCTACTGCTCCGTTTCCTTCTTTCCACCTTACAAAATCCCCAGTTCTGTCACTCCCTGGTGGAAGCCCTCATTCTATTTTGTAGAATGGAGGCTGCCAGATTCATGAATCCTTGTCAAGAGTCCATTATATCTATAACTTTGTTGTAATTTTGTCTTTTGAAAGGGGGGGGAATCATTTTGTTTGGGGGTAGTTAATTGTTTAGATCTATCTTAAACGTTAGTTCATCACATTTTGGAATAATTGGCAATTTTTTATAATAGAATGGAAGAAGGATAGGTTTTACTTATCCTCATCTAATTAAATGGATTATTTTTATAGCATTTTTAAAGCAGTTATCTCACCTACATGATTATCTCTAGCAATGGCTAATTCATCAGTCATTTCTAGAAAAACCTCCAGTCATGTGGGTAGCAGCAAGATTGGTCTGCATTACAAGCACACAGCCGGCATCCATGGCTGTGTCACTCTCATATCCCTACTACGGGCTCATAAATCCCTTCCTGCTACCCAAGCCATCTAGATCTTTTCTACTCCAAGTGTGGTATGAAGTTCAACAACATTTGCAGTGCCCAGGAGCTTGTTAGAAAGGCAGAATCTCAGTTCCCCTATCAGATCAATAAAACAAAAGTCTGCATTTATAAAGAGATTTTCAGAGCATTCCTATTGATTAAAAATGATCCATCAGGAACCAAGTCTCAGCTGCTTCTAAATAGCCTCTCTAAATTCCTATCATTATTTCTGAAATTGTCATCTTAATTAACTCGCTCTGCTTCACCTTTGTATTTTAGGAAACCTTTCACTTAAATGATAAAATAGTCCCAGAGATATGAAAGAGCTTTAATCTTTAGCATCTGTATAGATCTCCCTGGATAAAGACCCATGTCTGAAAAGTATACCCAGAGGGAAGGTGCCTAGATGGTCCTGGACTTGGGTTTAGGGGTTGGTACAGAGAATGAGACTACTCTGGCCTTTTTGAAGAAAGTCCAAAGAAGGGGAACAGAAGGGTGGGTCTTGTCCTTTGGTGGATAAAATTGGCTGGAAGAAATAAATCTACCTGCACATAAAACTAAGATTTCCGGTTAACCACTGGATCTAAGAGTCATTGTAACTAATTTTTAGCATTTGTAAGATGCCAGAAACCCTGTAATCCCTGCTTGTTTTTGTGATTCCTTGGATGCATTTCCCATCTTTCCTTCCCTTCACCCAGAAGGATTTTGAGGTTTTTCTTCAGGGATAGTCAAGAAAGGAGGATGTAGGGATACCTCCTTCAGCTTCAGAACCAGTCTCTGATGAAATATTATCATAAGAGTGACCAACTGAAAGGGAAACAGAGTCATTGCTGCCTGCAGAAAGAGAGAAAACTTGACACATAGCCCTAAATCTTAATATAATAAGTAATAAGTAATAATAAGTAATGTGTGGCTCCCAGAGACATAAGTTTTGGCTCCAAAGACATTTTTAAATATTATTTTTGAAAGAATGTTTGCTACATTGTCTAATAAAATATATTCTGTTGCACTTTTTCAATACCAATTGAAATGAGTGAGCAGATAATGATGGAGGATGTGGGGAGGAAAAGCACTTTAACTCGGCTACTCTGTGATCAATTGAAGAGAAAATGAATGAAAGGGATCCAGAGTCTTAATATGGTACATTTTATTTTGTACAATCAGGATTAATCACAAAGCTCTTTGCCAATTTTTGGATTCAATTCACCTGAATCTTGATACATTGTAAACAATGCATTCAAGTTCATTCAGTTTTAGGAATTACCACCTTATTTAAAGGAAATAATGGTTGCTTCCAATGATGAAATGCATTGTCACTGATAGATAAGACAGTTATATTAAAGAAGAGGAAGAAGTCTAATGTTTCTCTACAGGTTCTTAAAATATACAAGAACCACAAATTTCTATTTGTGTTTCTGCACACTTTCTGAAGTGTTCTCTCAAAGCAAGAGGAAGACTGAAATAATTTCAAAGTTGTTCTGCATAATTGAGATGAGAGTACAACCCAGAATTGCTATTTAAAATTAATTTTCTTGTTAGAGGTCTGCTAATATAATTATAACTTTAAAGAATCCCATTAAACTGAATAACCTCGTTTGTTAATAAATACAGAAATACCGGCAAGCTTTGTTATCATAGAATTGTCATAATTACCCTACGTAATGTCGATAAAGTTTTTCAATGTTAGCATATTCAACTTAGAATTAACAAAAAACTTATCTTCCATGACTTCCTGTCAATGATAGACACTGTGTATAATTTTACTATAAAATAACAATGGGGAGGGGTGGTGCCTGTGGCTCCAAGAGGTGGGGCACTGGCCCCATATGCCAGAGGTGGCAGGTTCAAACCCAGCCTTGGCCAAAAACTGCCAAAAAACAAACAAACAAACAAAAAAAAATGGGGAAATTTGAAGCAGCCAAGAACTAAAATCTTTGCTTCACTATTCCTGTTTCTCAAGGATTGAATGTAATTCACTTTAACTGATTTTTTACTGTGTTCTTATTCTCTTGAGCACTGAACTAAGTGCTTGGGTATTACAGAGTAGATCTCAAAGAAGTTTTCAGTTTAGAGTATGTGTAAGGGAGGGATAGTAAGAGGAGGACAGCCACATAGATCTTTACAACCAGGCAGCAATGAATGTATGAATACATCAACTATTACTAGTAATAACAACTGCATTCAGCAGAAAACAAGCACCACTATGAATATTAGTGACAAATTTGTAGAGGTTTACCTGAGCAGATATTGCACTAAGTATTTTAAATATTAGGACTTTTATTTTATTTGCAAACAAAAAATCCTACTTAAACTAGATTCACCAAAAAGAAGAATATATTGAATCATAACTATTATAGCAAACACAATTAAGTCTTGAGATAATCAGGTACAAAATTCCACTAAACCCTCATCATCTCTTATAGTTGTTATTTTGCTTATTGCTTTCTTTCTCTATGACTGATGATTGATTTTTCTCCAAGGTACTAAGGGATAAAATCACATACATGTCTCCCAGCTTTGCCACAGTTAAAAAAGATTCTCTATACTGTATCTCCAGTGAAGAAGAAAAGTCCTTAAGTAGGGGCATCATGGATTTTGTTTTAACCCAATTATTGTTAGAAGAATGTAAGAAAGCTTACATACTAGTCCAGAATTAACTGGGTATCTACTTTTAGAACAATTACCATAACCAGGGAAACAGCACAGTTCCAGTTTATAGCTCATGATGATATACATATACACACCCTCACTGTGGTGGTGGAGGTGTGTGGGACAGGGAAGATTATTATAAAAAAGCCCAAACATTGGCACAGTTACAGCCACTGGAAACTGAAGCAAAAATCTCAATTTTTTCCCAATTCTATTTATAATACAGGAACAACTGAAACCATTAATTAGAACTTTACTTCATGCAGAATGAAGTAACAAACTTTCTTCTATTCACATAGCTAATAAATTATAGTTCTAAGATCAAGTCGCAGATTTGTCTGCTGTTCTCAACAATAGCTCACTTGGACCAGAACAAACATAGCCTGCCTTGGCCCATACCTCTGGGATCCATGTATATCAGTTTGTACTGATGCCTTAGAATTCAGTATTCATACTGGCTTCCTAAAGAATTCTGAGTCCCTATTCCGGGCTTGGGATAGCCTGAGACTGGTAGGGCCATCATAATGTGATGAATGCCTGTCCCTGGCTCTTGGTCATCTACTCTGTGGTTTCTATCTTGCCTCTAGTCTATGGCATCTGAGATCATTAAGGATAAAGGCAGGCATCCTGTCCCCTTTCCATCTCCTATGCTACTCCTCTGCTCATACCCAGGACAGTAACTCTCACCCTACGTAGGTGCCATGTCATAAGTTAGTCATTCCTTTGGGATGATCATGCCTAGGTCATCTGTGGACTTTTTAGACTCTTCACAAAGCGCAGGGGCTCTTCTGATGTTATCTTCTGCTTTGGATCAACAAAGTGACTTCATCTTTCTTGAGTTGTGCTAGAACAATGATGAGAATTCCTTCTCGTTCTGCCTGTAGGCTCCTGGTCTATCCAACCTGCTGGTGGGAGCATGTGGAAGGCAAGAGTGGCATGACATTGAAAGAGATGTTACAGCCAAAGGAGTTTCAGAAGGCTTGTTTGAAAGATGTGTTGTAAAACTTACAGACTCAAAGTCACATGACAAGAAAAAAATTACAGTTCACATTTTCCTGCATTATCTAAGTAAGACTTTCTTTTATGGTCAACATCAACAAAGCAGAATAACAACCTTTGAGAAAGCTGCAGGAAGCTAGTATTCACAGGACCCCTTAAGAATGAGGCAGGACCAGGAACAATAACATAATTGACATTACAATAAGTGGTGCTAAGGAACTGCAGAGGCAACAAGATGGATATTATTTCAGTATTTACGTGCTCCAAAGAGCCAGGGCACTGTGAGTAATAACAGTGTCACATTTTTCCATAGGTAGAAAATATGAGATTAGCCAAGAACAGCATGTTTTGCAATGAAAAACTTAAAGAATTGGTTTTGAACTGAAAGAGGAAGATGGCATGACCTTGGCCAAAGGAAAATCTTTCCAAGTCCTAATGGACAATAAAGGAATATGTTGCTACTTCTTCTCTGCCCACGATTCTAAATATGTATTCAATAATCACTATATATCACATGCACTCATTAGGTCTATCATTAAAGCAAATTGTTCATATACACAGGGACCATGCAGAATATATTTGCCTAAGGACCCACATACCATAGTAGGCTGATGGCAGGGCCAGTCTTCTTCAAAATACAACCTTTGAGAATAGACAGATGAAACAGCTATAATACAATGTGATAAGTGCTACAGCTCTCTGTACCATAAAAATGTGTATATGTTGCTATGGAAAACAATGAGCCATTTTGCTGCTGGGTAAAGAGAGTGATTAAAAGTTCTCTCCTGTCTCTTCTCCACATGTAGGGTTCTCCCCAGGTACCTTCAGATCCTGCCAAGTGGATCTCCCATCTCCTTCTCCTTTACTCTGAGTGTCTCCATGGTTTGTGGTTCACTGATTATCTACAATACTCACTCCCCCTCCACAGGTGGCATCCACTTGCACTTTCCACCTGCCCCCAGGGAGCAGCATCTATGAGCTGCTTCTAGTACTCCATCCTGGCCCTGTCCTCTAAACCTCCAACTGAATGTATTTTTTTTCCCTTGAGGAATTAAATGTATTAGAAAGTATCCCTTCTTCCAAAATTTGGGAGATTTGGGGGAACCTCGTAATTTCCCAAATGTTAAGAGTTACACATATGCAAAATAAAGAGTAAAACAATATACCAAGGAAACATTACCTGGCTAATTGGAAATAAGACATTCAGGTTTTAAGGCGGAGTGTTTTCTTCATAATTTGACCAAACTTACATTCCTATTTAATCAAGGAGGGGCTTATGCGTATACATATATATGTATATATAAATAAATGACATTCTGGTTCATAATCTTCTTTTAAAAAATATTTTATCTGAATCATTCATTTAAAGCTAAACTGCTTATTTATCTTCTGTAAAAAAAAACACAAAAACTTCTATCATATTGACAATTCTACTAGAATATGTTAAACAATGCAAAAGAAATACAGTCATTCCTCAGTATTCATGGGAAATTGATTAATGGGAAATTGATTCAGGATGGGCCCAGAGCCCCTGCTACCACCACCAATACCAAAATCTACAGTCTCAATTACCTTGTATAAAATGATATAGTCTTTGCATGTTATCCACCCACATTCTTTTTACTTTAAATCATCTTTGGATTACTTATAATAACACAATGCAGTTCATTCATATGGTGTTAAAATAGCAAATTCATGTACACTGTTCTGGTGATGGGTACTCTGAAAGCCATGACATCAGCATGATACAATTCATCCATGTAACAAAAAAACCCTTGCATACTATACATTTTTTGAAATAAAAAAATAGCAAATTCAAGTTTTAGGTTTTGGAACTTTGTAAAATTTTTTCTGGGTATTCTCTATCTACACTAGTTTGAATTCATGCCTGTGGAACTCACAAATACAGAGGGCTGACTGTGAGTCTCCACGGGCATACATAAGCAACAAAAGAACAATCTACCTCTATGCATTGAAGAATGCAAACTCAACATTCAAAATACAAGTGGAGCTTATTATATCAGTGGGTTTAAAGTTTAAAATAGATGGGAACATGGCCGTCTATTTTAAATTTTAGATGACTGGCATCTTCAAAGTAAATGCATGTATGTGCATGGGTAATTGTTTCTGACTAATATGAGTAAAATATGGCCTTACATAGATAGGAAATCCTGTGAATTACCAAATGATCATTGCTCAGATTTGGAGAATCTTATAAATTACTTAAAAGTAATAATTTTATTAATTCTAGCCTTAGTAGATCAAGGTGGAAAAATAAAACAACCTGACAATTCACGTGTTATTTTCTTCAGCATTTCAAAATTGCTAGATCTAGGATCTCCCTGAAAGAATTTCACAAATAAGACTCCGTTTAGTAGCAAGAGAGAGATTTCAGTTTTAATTATTATATATGCCACTTATTAATGGAAGGGGATTATATATCATTGATCCTGATTCATTGCCACTCCCTGTGTCTCTGCCCTTTTTGAGAGAATTTTGTGGTTCCTCTTGCTCGAGGTAGGGAACAGATCTCTGCTGAGAGATGCCTGATCAATTTTGAATAGAAGTGACAGTGGACTAGATTGGGTCGAAGTCTTATAAATCATGGAAGGTTCGTGCTCACTCCCTTTCACTCCTACTGTGATCATAATAAGAACATGCACTGAGGACCCCATAGTCTCAGGAGGAAGAGAGAGGCAGGGAACTCAGGTGAACCTGTTCTTAGCTTGGAGGCAAACTCAGCCAGCTCTAGCTATTTCAGATGAACTACCACCGCCTAGCTGCAGCTGCATAAAGAAAGAAAAGGAAACAAAAAATGATCCTTGAGTTTGAGGGTTTTTGTTTTGCAACATTACACAGGCAAATGCTGACTATTCTAGACATTGGTTACGGAACTAAGATACTATTGTAAGAAGAACCTATAATGTATCACAGCCGTGAAGACAAAGCATGAGAGGTGAGAAAACCAGCACCTGAAGCTGGGAAACACATCAGCTATCAGCCACAATGTCCCCCATGGCAACCTGGAAAAACTAGAACTATTTCATAGAGAAAATGAAAATATTTGATTGGATAACATTTGCCAACTGCTTAACCAATGCTTGACGTGTATAAATTATGCTCGGCAAATATTCCTTTTAGACATTTTCATAATTGCTACGTGCAACTTTTATGGACCTCCCAAGTAAGCATTCCAGAAATGATACTGGGCATCATAAAACCTATGAAACAGAATATTGTATAGAATAAGCATCACCTTGATCATAAACCCTAACACATCCCACCAAATTACTGCAACCCAAACTTTCTCCTAATCTATGTCATTTCCCTATGAGAAGAATACAAAAGGTCCTTTTAAGCTAACATTCATTAAATATTTATCAGATGCTCATAAGTGTGCTAGAAGAGTATTAAATATTAAGCCCAGTGTACACCCATAAAGTAAGTATGATATTTTATTACCATTATTATTCCCAGTTGGTAGACAAGGAAACCAAGCCACAGCAAGCAAGGTAACTTTTAGGTATACTCCAGTAGATGAGGAAAATTAAGATTGGGATCCCAGATTACCTGGCTATATAGTCCTTGCTTCTGGCCACTCTGTTGTGAGGCTTTCTTGACCACAAAATTACCCAAATCTGGCTGAAATAAACTGCAGAGCTTTGAAACTGTGCTCATGACTTCACCCAACCCCCAAAAGATTCTCACTTCATTGAAGAATTGAAGCCAGAGGTAAGTATTATTTTAACATCTCAAGTAATTCTAGAACAGCTAAGATTGAAAACCTCCAGCACAGAAGGAAGAGACTGCACAGAATGATGAGCAAGAGCTTGACCACTACGTTCAGGCTGTCCAGGTTGGAAGCTCAATTCTGCTCCCTAGAGATGCTTTGTTCCTCATTTCTCTCATCCTCAATCCTAATACAATTGTTATGATAATTGAATGTTTTTTTTTATTAATTGATAGCTGTATACATTAATGCAAACATGGGGTACATTGTACTGTTTTCATATACAATTTGAAATACTTTCATCAAGCTGGTTAACATAAATTTCATGTCATTTGCTTAGTCATTGTATCAAA
>CAUYQV010044101.1:0-29899 GCA_963574575.1 Galagoides demidoff | reverse complement strand
CCCCCCCCCCCCCCCCCCGCCGCCCCCCCCCCCCCCCCTCCGGAACCTTCTGGCACAGCTCCCCGGTTATGTGAGTGACACATGTCTTCATCCTTTACACCACATGAAATTTGTTTTCTTCTCATTCATTATCAAACAAATGTTTTCAAACACCCACTATGTGCCTGGAACAAATGTATTCTACCACGGGAGATGAAATAGTAAACAGTTAGCATGATAAGTAGGAAAAATAATGAGTGTAGATAGGGTGTCCTGGGGAAGTCTTGTGGAGGAGGTCGCAGCAGGCTTAGAGTGTTCCAGCTGGTTACCTTGGCGAGGGCTAATGAAATGGCACTACCTGAAATGCGTGATCTGAGCTCTTTCCAGCGTAAGTCCTTTCTAAACCACGGGTTCTCAACCTGGAGTGATTTTGCCTGTCCCTCCCAGAGAGGCAGTGTTTGGAGACATGTTTCATTGTCACATCTGGGCATCTAGTGGGTAGAGGCCAGGGGTGTGGATGAACATAGGGAGGTTGAAGATGTTCTTCATCTTCCCCATGATGAAGAACAATCTGGCTCAGCATGTGAATCTCTCCAGCTTTGAGAAGCTGCTCTGGAGGGGAGACGCTAGGAAAGCCAGGCGGCTCCATCTGCCGGTCCCCTGAGCAGTCTGGCTGCCGGAGGACCACACAGACCTCAGAGGAGCAGATGGGACCGCCTGGCACCCTGGGATCCTGCAGGCGGCCGCAGTTTGCTGACATGGGAGTCAGAAGGAGAAGGAGGCTGGCCCGCACTAACTGCAGCAACCTACTGCCACATGGCCGGGGAAGGCCAAGGCCACGATGCAGAGAAACTCTGTTTATGATGCAGGAAGGGTTTATGAGTTTACGGCTCAGATTACCATTTGGATATCAGTTTCATCATCATCAACCTCCAATTTCCTGTTTTGCTTATCTTAGAATTACCTTTTTTAATGTTTGCGCTGCCCATATGGCTTTGGCTTCAAGTTGATTAGATATGGAACTGGTGTCTAATGGATTAGAATGCAGGATTTATTTGCTTTGTAATATTGTCAGAAAGAAATGAAAGAAGCAGCAGTGACGGGGAGCAAGACTGTATATTTGCAGTCTTATTCTTTTTTCATTACCGGAAAAGACAGCTTATTTCGGGATGTGGGTTACGGCTCTTGGTCACTTTGTGATTTGTGTTTCACTTCAGGGTTTTCCTGAGTTACAAATCCCTGAAGATTTGTGAGACTTAAGAGGTACTCATGTACATTTATTTTTCTTTTGAGCCTTTCCCCCCACTCCCCCCCCCATTGGTTTTCTTCCCCCTCCCTCCCTTTGTATATTTCCCTATAAGCCGGTCTGCCTGCTGCCTTTCCAGCCTCATCTGCTCAGTTGGAGACGTTAGTCACATGATCAGGACCCAATCAGACTTCCCAGTTCTCTAGTCTGGGCAACTCTCCAGGCTGTCCCTGCATGACCGGGGGGCTGGGGCAGACCATTCTTTAACCTGACATCTGTGGGCATTAAGAGTGCTTTCTAAACCCTGCGTCCAGGTGGAACCAGGGCAGCCTGGGACATGAAGTTAGACACAGAAGTGTCTGGGCATTTCAGTGGCTATGGGGGCAATGGCAAAAGACCACAGGATGGTTTGGAGTCTAAAGCACGACTCTGTTGCTTTGTCCTTAGGCGAAAGCAGCCACCACTCTGTGGACAAGCTTCCCAATCTGCCCTTGGGAGCCCAGGGCTCACTCTCCATATCTCAGCCCTCCCTAGACGCAGATGGCAGTCTGGTCCCTGTCATGGCCTCCCCTCTAGGTAGCTCCCTGTCCAACCCCTGAGACTCTCTTCTCCTTCTTGATCCCCAGGCTGGGCCACCGCACTATGGCTTAGAAGCATGCCAGGCCCTGATGATTTGCCTGGGCTTCCCTCCTGCCATTCACTGGGCATTTCGCTTCCAGCCCTGGACACTCACCCTCCTGGCCTGCACTGCCCAGTCATGTGTGGTCTCAACACCCACAACCAAAGCTACAAATAGCTGCTGTGGCCTGGGAGCACTCCAGGATGGGCCATCAAGCCCACCCTTCGAGGAAACGGTGCACACTTCTGGCCTCAGCAGGTTAGGATTTCCCAGCGGAAGAGGTCACCTCTTTTCATTTGAAGATAACATAAAACTAGAATATCTTTACAGATGCTGCACACCCAAGAAGGGCTGTGTTCTCCCACAAAGTTGCCACTCTGGGGCTGACCTGAGGCTTCTGAGGGCTCACGCCAGCCCAGCCAGACAGATGGACCCCACGCTGAGGCTCAGACATTCTCCTGCCATCCATTGTCACTGATCTTTCTCTCCGTGTCAGGATGGAGCACACAGGCCAGCTGCCAGCTCTGTGCATGCATGTGGCAGGTCTTTCCCTGAGAGTTTGTTGAATGAAGAAAAGATAGCCAGGAAGAAAAGGGGGAGTTGAGAAGGGAGGGGGCTTTTCCACACCTGCTCTCACCCGCACCCATGGGAAGCAGAGTGATCAACGCCCTGGAGCTGAGGACCTGCTCTTTAGCAAGTACTGCCTCTCGGGGGAAGGCACTGGGGCAAACTCAATCTTTAAAACAAGGGATTTGCACCTTTCTGAGAGAGTCTGGTGAATGTTCCTCAGTCCTCCCTCTCAGACTGGTCTCTCACCCCCTCTTTGGGAGTCTTCTGCTCCCACCCAGTCGAGTCCTCTTTACCCCAGACCTGTGCTCACCCCCATGGCCATTATCCCCTCCCATCCCCTTATCCCTTTGGGCCGGCCTCTGACATCAAGGAGCAGGAATGGTGGGGTGTGAGTTGCTGCGGTCACACAGTGCCACTGACTGGGGGCTTACACAACAGGAATTTTCTGTCTCTCAGTTCTGGAGGCTGGGAGGCTGAGGGCAGGTGCTGGCTGGCGGGCTTCTCTTCCAGTGGCTCTGCTTGGCTTGGGCATGACTGGCTTCTTTGTGTCCTCAGTGTGGGTCTGTGTCCAAATGTCTCCCTTACGGACACCAGTCATTTTGGATTAGGGCCAATTATTCCACTGTGACTTTATTTAACAAATTACATCTACAGTGACCCTATTCTCAAATAAAGTCATATTCTGAGGTCCCGGGGCTTAGGACTTCAATATATGGATTTGGGGGATACACTTACACCTATGGTAGGAATTTTGGGGGGGTCTTCAGGCCGTAAGAACCTGCATGATCCTTGGAGTGAGGAGTGTTCTGGGGACAGTCTTTCACTTTCATAATAAGTCTGTCACCTCATTTCCATCTGCTTCTTAAGGGGAATTCATGTTTGATCAGAAGGAGGTTAAAATCTGCCCTAAGAGCCAAAGTCCATGTTCTCAGTGGGCCTCCAGCCCGCCACCAGACCTGTGCTGGGCCATCCCTCAGCATGGCCAGGGACCCAGCAGGTACTGTGAATGTGGGCAGCTTTATGGCCATGGTGGCACCGGGGGGCAGCTAGTAAGAGCCTGCTCAGAGCCCCTTAAGAATTTCAGAGGGGAGAACATGTTTCCCAAGAAGTGAAATTTAAGCTGGGCTGAGGTGTCAGGGGTTGCATGGGGGAAGGCTGGTGGTGTTGGGAAGGCAGGAACAGTTCCAGGAGGCTGGGCACATGGTGTTCTTAAGACTAGTGCCTGGCCCAGTTTGTTAGAGCCGAGGGATTCTGCTCGGTGATAGGGGCACGGGTGTCCCTGAGAGGAGGGTGTGCCTGTCCTGCTATGGAATCAGACCCATCTGGGCCAGCCCAGGACCAGCAGGGGCTCTCCCTGCAGGGCACGCGTGGGAGAGTGCTGTTCTCAGACAGGAAAGAGCATTAGAGCACAGATAGCTTGGGCAGCCCAGGCGTGACCATGTCAGAGCCGTCAAGGCAGCCACATGTCTGGGAGCTGTCCCCAGGAGAAGGTGGGTCTGCTGCAGGAACAGGAAGCCTCTAACATGGTGAGAGGCCCAGGAGGACTCACAGAGCAGCCATGGAAGGTGAGGGGACTCTGGGCAGGGAGAACATTGAGATTTGGGCATTTTCCTGTTCAAGAGTTTCAGTGGGCAGAGCGGGCAGTGATGGAACCCACTCTCAGTGAGGGGAAATGAGGAAGGAAGGAGGGGAGACCAGTTAGCAGAGAATTATAACCTCCTTGGGGTCAGAACCATTTCTGTCCCTGCACCATAACCTGGGGCCCAACGGTGCACCCAGCACATAGTAGATGCTTAATCAATGCTAATTCAGTGAAGGAGGGGAAAGTTAAGACAGAGCTCCAGCAGGTAAGCCTGAAAAGTATTCAGTTGGAATGGGGTCTTTACAGACATAATTAAGGTATGGCTCTTGAGATGAAGCCATCCTGGATTAGGGTGGGCCCTAAACCCAATGACTAGGGTCTTTACAAGAGTCAGAAAGGGAAGGACGCTGGACAGACACAGGGAAGAGGCCACATGAAGATGGAGGCAGAGAGCGAGTGACACTGCCACAGCCAAGGGACACCTGGAGCCACCAGAGGCTGGGAGAGGCAAGGAAGAGCCTTTGAAGGGAGCAGGGCTCTGTTGACACCTGGATTTTGAATGTCTGGCCTCCAGAACTATGAGGAATAAATTTCTCTTG
This sequence comes from Galagoides demidoff, assembly GCA_963574575.1. Taxonomy (NCBI): domain Eukaryota; kingdom Metazoa; phylum Chordata; class Mammalia; order Primates; family Galagidae; genus Galagoides; species Galagoides demidoff. The sequence continues at coordinate 25,304 of CAUYQV010044101.1, read as the reverse complement.
TTTTAAGCCACCCAGTTGGTGGCCCTTTGATGTGGAAGGTCTAGGACACTAATATAATGGCCCACATGTGCTGCTTCATGGTTTATCACTGTCTCTTCCTAAAATACTTAACAAGTTTACCTGCTGGAGCTCTATCCAACTTTGTGCACTGCTGGGCAGGCCTAAGCATAGTTGCAAACAGACTCCCTTGGTGTAATGGGATTCTGGCAACGAATAGCAGTGGCCAAACAGCGTGCGTCACTTGTTAGTGACTCCAGCTTTGATGAGAGGGTGATGCACTCAGGAAATCCTCAGAAAAGAGCATCCATCCACTCCTCTCACCTCCTCCTGCCCCAAGGGCCTCCCTGGCATCCCCTCAGCCCAGATAGCAGTCACACTGGCCACAACTCCAATTCTCATTGGCCAGGGATGAAGGGCAAGAATCAGAGACCTATTTCTTCAACTTCAGCAAGCTCCCAGATTCTTGCCTGCAACTGGAATCATAAACAAACATACTGAAAAGATGTTTCATGCATAGACAGCTGACCCCACACTACCACATGCCAGAAATTTCAGAAATACAGAATTGTTCAGAACAGCTGCTCAGAGGTGTGGATAAATTGCAAAACAGGTTGATAGAGGAGGGGTGCTATTCCAGCCTAATCCCTGGGAGGACCTCACATCCTCTGACAGCTGGAATTTTTCCAGGATTGCCTGGGAAAACTAGGGTCACCTCACTGTCCAATGTTTGCTCTGCATGGCGCCCCCTGGTGGATGTTTTGAAGTCAAGCGGAGGCAATTCCAGAAAGGGTTGGTTCCAGGAGGAGGCAAGGGCTTGCGAAAGAGACCCTAAGATCATCTAAGTCTTAGATTCTAAGACATACCTCTGATCCCAAAGATAAGGAAATGGAGACGAAAACAGTAAGTGACATGTCCACGGTTGCAGAGCTGCTAAGGGCAGATCGGGGATTAGACTCCTTGGCCAGTCTACCAGCACACCCAGCGTCACTTAGCTTTACCACAGCGTGGTCCTTTCCACATCATCATGTCTTTAATCAGAAAGATCTTAAATCAGGTAGGATGAATTTTAACCTCTTTCCAGCTCGTGCATGTGGCTGGCAATTGGTTAGTCATGAGGTAGAAAATAAGGAAGCCATTATATTTTAACCATCTTTTGAAAGACTTCTGCTGTGGTGAGTTATTTACCTCTTTTATTTTAATCAGTGACAACAGGAATTCTTAAAACATGGATACTCTGGAGGAGGGATGGGGTGACAGTGTGTTCTTCCAGAAGAAAGTTCTTATAGAAACAGGGCAGCCTGTCCAGTCATTTCCCAGGTCTGGATGGGGAAGTTACCCCCTTCAAGAGACTTGTGGGTGCCTGTCTTCCAGTCCCAAACTAGAGGCCCCAGGAATTTTCAAGCCAGTAGGAATTCCTCCTCCCCACAGTTGTAGGATTTGCAAATGCCTTTGAGTCTTTGCTATTAGTAGAGACTACCCCCACTCATGCCTTGGGATGTCTCCAGATGTGAAGGTGCAGGGGATTCGTGCAGATTTGCAGGACAAAGTCTGTTCATGGCACTAGCAATATTCAGCATTACTTACTTAAACTTGATCCACAAAGCCTTGGAAGCTGCTGCAAAGACATCAAATATATACAACAGTGTTATGCAACAACCATAAATCAAGCCTGTGCAAAGGAAGAGGAAGCAAAACCCTGTACTGTTACTGAGACTCATCATTATGAAGGGATGGAACATAAATCCATTTAGGACCAGAAACCATCGCCGGACGGGATTAGCAGATGGTGGGGAAGTCCTGAGCTGCACAAAGCAGCCCTTGGAGATATAGCTTCAGAACCTCCACGCACATCGTGCCCTGACTGCTTCAAAAGCTTGCATCACAGGGCGGGTCCCAGGGACACTGCACTCTTTGGGGGCAACCCTCATTTGGGGACGTGGCACACAGCAATCAGGCTGTTCTTAGACACTCAGGATGCCTGAATCTTTATTGCTTATATGCACCAACTATAGAAAGTTGCAGGTTTTATTAAAGTCACCCTCCTGCAGGCGCCTGTGAGTGTGTGTGAGAAAGCCGGGCTCAGCTCTGAGGATAATGCAACCCACATGTTGAAATGCTTGCTTCACTGACTTACAGAAATATGTCAGGTAGCAAGTATTTTCTTACTGCCCTGTTAGAAAAACATGTGCCAAGCACACACTGTTTGCTTTTTGCACCCTTCGCCTTTATAAAAACATAATGGCTGGGGGGGCAGCACAGATGACACCCTGGGCATCACTCTGGAGAGATCATTGTTTTCCAGACAGAGCAGACACGGTGATAATATTCCATAATGTATTTTAACATGTGGTGTTATCCTGTTAAATTAGGTAGCTAACTGACTCTGTCCCTCTGTCTCCCCTCAAGCAAAGAAAAAGCAAGTAGCTTGTGTTTGCTGCTTTTAATTGAAGCAGCAGTTTGAAGTCCTGGCCCACGGAGTCCAGTTTCAGGAGGACACCTGCAGGGGTGGGAGGCTCAGCAGGGCCACCCAGGTCCCTGGAGTGTGCCGGTGAGGATGAAACCCTGGGGGCAGGGGGATGTACACTCACTCATTAAACATTCTTTTCTCCTTCACAAAACAATGGCTTACTGTTCACCGAGGAGGCCAGGAGGCAGCAGACCCAAGCAATTAGTGGAGGACCCCAGTTCATTCAGGTGTGGAGTGTGGGAACACCAGGCCTCTTGGCTCACGGAAAAGAAGAAAAACCTGCCAGATTTCCTGGCAGGCTCCAGACACAAACGGAGAAGGGCTACCCAACCATTTACTCGGATTTTTTTTTTTTTTTGAGATGAAGTCTGGCTCTGTCACCCAGGCTATAGTGCAGTGGCACAGTTGTTGCTCACAGCAAGCTCTGACTCCTGGGCTCAGGTGATCCTCTTGCTCAGCCTCTCAAGCAGCTGAGACTACAGGCATGTGTCACCACACCTGGTTAATTTTTAATCTTTTGGAGAGATGAAGTCTCCTGCTCTCAAGTGGCCTCTCAAAGTGTTGGGACTATAGGTATGAGCCACTGTGCCTGGCCTCCCCAACCTATATATATCTTCCTTAACCCACCACAGAAGCAGCTGCATGGCTTGGGGACGGGGACACTGGGGAGAAGAGGCCCCTGACTACGTGAAGATGTTTGTGATTTGGCAAGACAGGAATTTGGCTAGACTTTTATTTTGACAAGTATAAAAGATTTCTAAGATTTTAAATATATTTTCAATATTATCTGAAAAAGAAAACCCTGAAATCTTAGACTTATGTAGACTATCAATAAAACGGCAAAGCACTTCATCTTGGAACACTAATAGAAATAGTATGCAAATCCACGCATGTAATCTGAGTGATGGACCACCATGACAGTGGTCCCCTGAGATTACTGCCTAGTCCTATGTTTAGATATGTTTAAATACACGAATACCTACCATCGGGCCTCGAGTGTCAGTATTCAGGACAGTATCACGCTGTGCAGGTTTGTAGTCCAATAGCAACAGCTGGTACCATCGAGATTGGGCGTGCAGTACCCCGCCATCTAGGTTGGTATAACGGTACTCTAGGATGTTTGCACAACAGTGAAATCACTAGCGATGCCTTACTCAGAACGCATCCCTGTCATTAAATGACTCATGACTATTTTTGGAAGGGATTGGGGGCTACAGGATTTTATATGTATAACTCAAAATGTGTCCAAATTATGCTAAAGGCCTATATATTTCTAGCTTGGGATCTTGTTCCATCTCTGTGGCAGTGAGAGGACACAGTCATGGGATTCACAGGCATGGGGACACAGTCATAGGGTTATAGCCATGGGGACACAGCCTTGGGGACAGTCATAGGGATATAGCTATGGGGACACAACCATGGAGACACAGCCATGGAGACACAGTCACGGGGACATAGTCATGGGGACACAGTCATGGGGACAGAGTCAAGCCAATGAAAGAGATGAGGCCCTCTAGCCCCATGAGGCTCTGATGTCACTGGTCTCCCACCCGTGCCTGTCCCTGTAGTAGAAGCAGCTCTTGGACGTCTCCGCCCTGTCTGGACATCACAGACCCATGGGCTTCTTTAGCCCGATGTCCCCTTCCCTCAGCAGAAGGGCCACAGAGACATTTGCACCAGGAGCCAAGCAGGGTCTGGGCAATGCTTGACCTGCACATGAGTAGACTTGGGAGGAAGATGACGAGCTTGAACTATTTGAAGGGACAATCAGGGGACAGATGAATTATACTCCTTCCTCCTTCCTTAAGAGATGAAGATCACAGGGAATTGTGTTTTCGTTACACGTAAAGGACAACTTTGTGATACCTGACCCTTCCCAAGGAAGGAGTCTGTCCCCAGGGACGGCACAGTGACCTGGAGGGACACAGAGAGAGGACTCAGGCCCCTGGGGAGTGGGTCAGTGTCTTCAGCGCTCCTTCAGCTCAGAGGCTGTGATGGGTGGAGCCACCTGACAGGTGGGCACAGGGGCCAACATTCCCAGTCTCTGTCTTACATCTATTCCGGCTTGTCTGAAAGTTCTCTTACAGGGTGACTGGAGTAGATTTCACAGTTTTATTTTTGAAACTTTTGAATAGGATTATACTTTGTGAAGGGTTTGGGGAAATCCAAAACTGTATAAAGTTTATTTTAATTTCACATATGTTACAGATCAAAAGAATCATCATGGAAAAAAATACCCTAATGATTTGAGATGATCTAATTCTCGAGGCCTTTTTCAGACCAGCTCCGGCCCAACCAGAGGCCATTCATGACTCTGTAAGCGGGCGGGAGATGACAGGATGTGCTGCCGTGGTCATGGCAGAAAACATGCGTTTTTGTTTTGTTACAGCCTATTTGTATTGTGAAGAAGTGATTTGGTATGTGTATTGTTTTTACTAAAGAAAAAAAAAGGGCTTTGGTAGTAGAGAGGCAAAAACATTTTCCAGATACCCATGATTCATCTGTTTCATTACATTTATTACATTTTCGGCTGCCACTGGAAAGAAAGTGGAAAAAATAATCAAAATTAATGATGGCCTTAGAAAGTAATAGAAACTTTCTAAAAACGAAAGCTGTGTCTATTTCTAAGCTGTGAAGAATTTATATTAAAGTTGTGTTATTTTAAAACATTCCTCATAGCAGCATAAAAATGGGGTCTCATGTTCCGGGGGGTGCAGTAGCGTCAAGCTGGGCAGTGGGGGTGGTGCTGCCGCGTTTCCCAGAGGCTGTAGCCTGAGCCTGCTGAGCTGCTCCTCAGATGGTTCTTTGAGGTTTGTGGTCCAAAACGTTGGGAAAGGCTGAAGCCCACTTCCCTGACCTGGAGAGCGACACGTTTTGTGGCGTATAAAAGTTCTGAGATATCGTGTAATAAAGCACCACCCCCCAGCGGGCTCCCATCTGTTCATATCTCTTAGAAGACATTTTGGGGAACTCTGGGAAGAGCATTGGATTGATTGCCAGGAAATTTGGTACCAAAAGCCCTGCTTCTGTGGTTCTGCTCCTAACCGCTTTGTGGACCTTGGGCAAGCTCCTCTTTCTGGCCTCAATTTCTCCAGGTGTATAACAGTTAGGGAGGGCCCATCTGTGGTAGTTAGGGTGGGTTTTCATAGTTATTCACTCCCCGATTCCCTGTTAAAGGATTATACATCCCTTAGCCACGGGGCAGTGTTGGGCAGTGTTGTCCAGTGGAATGTGAGTGCCTGGGACTAAAGGCAGGTGCTTGGGAAATCTGGGAAAGGCACTGTGGGAGCTTCAACCTGCTCTCTTCTTTTTTCCTCTGCCTAGAAAACAAGAATCCAGGGGCTTCTTAGGTTTGGGTTCTAGAATGGGAAGATGTGTGGAGCAGAGCCAAAGCAGAGACCCTGTAACAAAGTGAGAATGATGTGTTTGCTGTTGTAGCCCTGAGAATTTGGGGCTGTTTGTTACTGCAGCAGTGCTGACTAACACAGCAGCTCAGCCTGCCCCCCAGCTCTGCTAGTGCAGCTTCTAGACTCCCATCCTCATCAGCCTCCTTCCCACAAAGACCCCTAGGACACTCCTGCCCTGGGAATCTCCAAGTGGCCCCTTTTAGCCCCTGAGGTGGAAGTTCAACCACTTGTGGTGTGGGCACAGCAAGAACCTAGGTCTGCTCCCTCTGTGATTTGGAGGATTTGTGCATTTCTGAAGCCTGTGGGTGCTTGAGCCAGGAGTGTAGTGGTCTGAAGCCCCCAAGGGAAGAACCTATTCAAAGGTAGGAGCTAGTAGATCTTCCAGTCCACCTTAGCCTAATACTGCCCTGGCATGAGAGTTCTGGAATCTTCCAGGACAGGGACAGAAGGAGCTGGGGAACACTGAGTTTGGACTGTGTGTTCTAGAGCTGGGGAATGACTTTGCCATTCATCTGATAGCGTAATGGCTTGAAGCCCCGCAGGTGGGGTTGGGTCCTCCATGTGGACATTGTCTAAGTCCTGGCCCCCTCAGCCCCAGGCCAGACCCACTGTTGGGCTGAGTGTGGAAACAGAGCCATGGATATCTCCTAATATCAGCTAGGGAATGTGAAAAGAAGAAAATAGAGGATGCCGCAGGGTGGCTCAGAGACCCATGTCCAACCCCCCAGCTATAGAATTTTTTATTAAATCATAGCTGTGTACATCAATGCAATCATGGGGTACAATGTGCTGGTTTTATATACAGTTTGAAATGTTTTCATCAAACTGGTCAACAGAACCTTATGGCACCAGCTATAGAATTTAATGGGGATGCTTCAAGCAGGCTTGGGAGTTCTGTGATGTCAGGCACAGGAAAAGCCAAGAATGTGGGTTACATCGTGACAGTGATATGGATGTTTACCTTGTGGTGGTGGGGGGCCCAGAACAGCAGGCATGGGGACACCAGACTTTTAGAAAGTGCTTTATAAATCTTTCCTAAGGAAATAATGCAAGACAGATAAAGATGTACAAGCCATTTGGGAAATGCTGATTGCAGGCTTGTTTACACGTGGTGACATCCTGACGTCACGTGACCATCACGGCCCACAGCCCTCAAAAGGATAAGTTGCATTGGAAGTCGCTGCCATGGGAGGACATCGCCGTGCATGATGCTGCCCAGGTGAGGGTCCTCTTTTCTCTAATTACATAAAGCTATCTGCACGGATTCTTGCAGAACAGAAAGAGAAGAAATTAAACAGTCTCTTCTTCCTGCTCTTACACATTTACACTTTTGGACATTTTATAATAAGCAGGTACTACTTAAAAAATAACAACAACAATAAAGATTTTCCATTCTGAGAAAATAAAGTGCCTTTTCCCCCAAAGAGATGGCTAAAATTGCCCATGAATGATGCATTGATTTCTCAGCCTTTTGTTACAACCAGGAGGTTTTCCTGCCTTATTTTTCCAGTTGGTATTAGGGTGAACATCATGCAAAGCAAGCTACTTTGGATCCGTGGTAACTTACTCAGAACTCTTTCCAGCAGAAAATTTTCCACCTTGGCACAAATGTAATTGATCCCCGAGGCACATTCCTGAAACGTTGGGGCAAAACTGCAGAGTGTTTGGGGCACTGGCCGTGTAGTCACACAAATGCAGGATTTGAATCCTGTGATGGTGACTTCCCAGCTTTGAGCGGTATGTGTGCTTTGTGCCTCAGTTTCCCCGATGACAAAGATAACCACAACTCTCTCTGCTCCGCCATGGCTGTAAGTGGTTCGTGGGGTGATGTGTGTGACAAGCACGACAGTGCACGCTCACAGAAACAACTGAATCACGCAGCACTCTGCCTCCTTTCTTTTTCTGTGCTTCTCCTTTCTGCCACCCCCCTTCCCTCCCTGGTTTAATAAACTTTGTTCTTCTGTCTCATTTTTGTTTTAACACTTATAGTCAGCCTAATTTATTTCCATAAGTTCTTTATAGCCAAATGAATAGTAATTCTTCCCTCCACTTTCTAATAGAGAACAAATGGCGCCATATTTGTTGATCTGTAGCTGCGCTGTCCTGTACAGTAGACCAGGTGTGGTGTGGTCACGGTGACTGCCCCTGGAGAGGGCACAGGCAGTATACCTTGGTGTCCCTCTGCCCTCAGAGCGTACCTGCCATGGGGGTATGGCTGCCTTCACTTAGATTTTGATGCCTAGTGGAGCTGTGGGACTAGGGCTGCTGGCCATACTCCAGCCTGAGAGAGCCACAGGCGTGAGACTCCAGCCCAGGAGAACTATAGCATAAGCTTCATCTAGCAAAGGGCGGAGGCCACCTAAAGCTTTGGAGGCCCAGCCCCCACCCCAGTGTATCCAGAAGGCAGGACACAGAATCAAAGAAGATTAGCCTCAAACCTTAAGGTTGAATGTGGTTGGGACTTACCTGAGACCTATTACCCCACTCTTCCTTTGCAGTTCTCTCTTTTGGAATAGATATGTCTGTCCTATGCCTGTCCCCCGTTGTAGTTGAGAAGCATGTAACGTGTTTGGTTTTACAGGCTCACATCTGGAGAGCAGTTTGCCTCGGGATGAATTGTACCCTCATCACGCGTGTTGACTTGGATGAAACATAGGTTAGACTTCAAACTTTAGACTTTGGAGTTGAGGCTGGAAAGATTGAAACTTTGGGGCTACTAAGATGGAATTAATGTATTTTGTATGTGAGAAGGACATGAATTTGGGGGGTCAGGGCAGAATGCTATGGTCAAAATGTTTGTGTTCACCCAAAGTTCATATGTTGAAACTTAATCACCAATGCAATGGTGGGGTGGGGCCTTTAAGGCGGTGAGACCAAGAAAGCAGACCCTCTAAGGAGGGGGTTAGCAACTGCCTTAGTCTTTCCTGTGCTGCTATAACAGAATCCTTGAAACTGGGTAATTTATAAAGAATAGAAATCTCAGCTCGGTGCCTGTAGCTCAGAGGCTAGGGTGTCAGCCACATACACCGGAGCTGGTGGGTTCAAACCCAATCGGGCCTGCTAACAACAATGACAAGTGCAACCAAAAAATAGCCAGACATTGTGGCAGGCACCTGTAGTCCCTGCTACTTGGGAGGCTGAGGCAAGAATTGCTTAAGCCCAAGAGTTTGAGGTTGCTGTGAGCTGTGATATCATGGCACTCTACCAAGGAGACACTGTCTCAAAAAAAAAAAAAAGAAAAGAAAAGAAAAGAAAAAAAAACAGAAATCTCTTGGCTTATGGTTCTGGAGGCTAGGAAGTCCAAGATTGAGACACTAACCCTGGTGAGGGCCTTCTTGCTGTGCCATCCCGTGGAGGAAGGATCATGTGGCAAGAGAGGGCTGAACCTACTTTTCTACCAAACTGATGCCCACAGTAATGAACCTACTCCCTTAACAGTGACATTAATCCATGCCATTAGCTCTGCCTTCATGACTTAATCACATCTTAAAGATTCCACCTCTCTTCACTCTTGCACTGGGAATTAAGTTTCCAATACACAAACTTGGGAAGACACATTCGAACCACAGCAGCAACTTTATAAGGGGGCCCTAGGGAGCTTGTTCATCCTTTCTGCCAGAAGATGACTCAGAGAAGTCACCATCTATGAGGAGTGAGACCCTGCCAGACACCGAATCTGCTGGCTCCTTGATCTGCACTTCCCAGCCTACAGAACTCTGAGGAACAGCTTCCTATTGTTTATGAATTATTCAGTCTGTGGTATTTTGGTAGAACAGCACAAATGGGCTGAGACACCTGCCCGGGGAGATGCCTGTGTTAAGGGCACTTGGCATAGCCTCTCTGGAGATTGAGGGTCTCCAGAAGCCAGGGTCCAGTGGTCTCAAGGAACAGCCCCTGTGTGGCTGGGTGTGGACACAGCCACCTCCTTCTCTACCACAGCTGCAGCTCCACCCAGCACACCCCCACAGGAGGGGAACCAATTTCCAAGGCTGCCATTTGTGCTCAGCAACCATTTGCCTGATGCCTTTGTTCCCCTTGAGTCATACTCTTCCTCAAACTTAGTTTATTTGGTTTCGCCAGCACAGGAACTAAGTTAACAAGAGGGCCGGTGTGCAGCGTACCCTGTCAAACACACAGCAACTAAATGGGGACACATAATCCAAACAGGCATCTCCGCACTGGTTGCACAGCCGGCTCCTCCTGCATTCCTTTGCGATGAGGGGGCATAATGCTTCCTTCCCCACCTGGGGGCTGGAAGATGCTGTCAGGGAGGGAAGACCCAGGGCAGGCCCGGAGGCACTGAGAATCGCTGCTCACTTTTTTTTTTTTTAAATTCTGAAGAAGCTTTATTAACTTTAATATTCATAGTTGTCAAATCTTGGCACATAAATTCTTTCATCTCTAAAACTCAGGAATCTTGTTGACTTGGTTTTTAGTCTCTTTCTTTTTTCCTCATGTGAATACTGGGATCTTCTTGACAATCATAGATGTACTGGGAGACTTTTAAATCTTCAACCTGGATCATTACGGCACTTTTTATACTAGACCCTTTCTCCAATTTTTAACTACCAGCCCACAAGGCAAAGTCTATCAGAGTTATGAGTATTCTGTTGACAGAGGAATAGGAAGACCACATGAATTTCAAAAATAGTTTTACATTTCTTTTTCTGCTCACCTTTCTTTAAAAAAAAGCCAAGGTCTGGGAAATGCCTGGAGTAGAAATGACTGGGAGTGACATGAGCTACTCCGTCCCTGGAGGACATGGCCCCAGTGCTGGCACGAATGACCGAGGGGCAGTTCTCAGCTTCTACGCTAGACACGGTAGGAAGGCTCCAGGAGAGGCTGTTCAGTGTTTTCACAGAGGACAGCAAAGCATTTTTCGTCTTTTCTTTTCTTCAGAGTTGGTGATTGCTGAGGGTTGTTCAGGAAGGAGGTAGTGGACCCTAAAGAGATAGCAGGAACGACCAGTCCAGCAGAATTGATCTTGTAGCCACAAACTGCCATTAAGTCCCATCAAAGCCTGACCTGGCCGGAGATTGCAGAAATTTAGCTCTGCCCAACAAATACAGCCAACAGTTTATTTATAAAATCAAACTAAAAGAGTGACCATTGAATATTCTAATTAATTACGGGAATATGGGAGCTCAGGTGGCCAGCAGAAGGGAAAAAATAGAAGGCAAAATGCCTCACTATTAGAAGAAATAAAACCAAATAAAATAATAAAGGGGAGCATCTTGGAAAGAGGTAGTCAAAAACCGTTGTACTGTCAGCAAGGACAATGACATAAAAATTTGTCCAAATTGTTCTTATTGCTCAGCTTTGCCCATTCAAAATGTTTTTTCTGCATTAATTTACATAATGACATCAGATTCCCTGCGGTTAAGAAGAAATGAAAACACTATATGTTAGCTATAATTTCAAGGTCAAAAGGAAATTTTTGGACAGATATTTAACTGTATCCAATTACTGAAAATGTCTGTTTGTTGTAGCATAAAGTAATCATTTTTAAAGATCACTTATAATGAAAAGGGGGATTAAAAAAATTTTTTTTCCATTTCCAGCAAACATCTTTAATCAAAGAAGAAATTGAATTGGCTTTTTGTGATTATATATTTAAGTTAGCTGCCTTCAACCCTTTCTGGAACAAGGCAGGGTATAATAAATACTATATATTTAAAAGTTAAATCTGGAAAATATTACAGTAAGCCTGTTAGGTAGGGCCTGGGCTGCCAAAGGTGCTCAGCAGAGAACCTGGTAGTGGTTGTGTCTGTGTGGCACTCAAAAAGGGGTTGCAATTTTTTATTAGAAAAAGAAAAAGCAGAGTTGAGATGAACACACCCAATCCATCTTTTATTTTCAGTATTGTGAGCTCCCGATTCTACGTCTCAGGTTTCCACTTAGATCAGTGTCCAGAAAACCCTCAAGACAGTCTGTTGGATGCCTTACGGGATGCAGCCATGGGGGGCTTCTGAGGCCCAATTGGTCAAATCCATTCTCTTGAAAATGAAGTACCTTCCTCTTCGTGGACCCTCTGTAATATTCTACCCAAATGAGAAGGAGCATCTCTGCTTTGCCATTGCCTTATTCCAAATTCTGTTGGAAAGTAGTGAAGACTAACCCAGCTAATTCTCTTCAGCTTGGATGACAGCGTTAAAGACTCTCACAGGAAGAAGTGTCTGTGGCAGATGGAGAGCCAGGCAGACAGGCTTGGCCACAGACAGACGCAGAATGAAACAACTGCATGAACAATGCAGAAATATTCCTGTGAACAATGATCAATGGCAGAATAGGGACTGCTTTGTCCTCATCAATTTATGGCACTTACAATAAGGAAACGATGGAAGTGAGTGTGTGGAATTTTGCACAGATAGAATCCAGTGAATTTTCACCTACTTAACCCACGCTTTCCTGCCAAAGAGCCATAACCTATGCCAATCCAACAAAAACACATCTGAGAACACACTGGGCACCTTTAAACCTATGAAGGCGACGAGAAAGTTGGTACATTAAGGCTCATAATAAATGTTGAGTCTCTGGAACTATTAATAAAAAACTAACTGCCTTCCATGTGGATGTGTCCCACTGTCTTATTCTGAGTTGAAAACACCAATAAAAACATAATGTAGCCCTGACTATACAGACCATGTTACCCCGGTCCTAAAGGTTTCTTCTGTTGGGAAACTCCAGGGAATGACAAAAATAAATAAAATCTAAGGGAAAATTAAGCTCAAGAGAAAGTTATTGAGTAGGTGGGATATGGTAAGAACTTTCTATGTGGCAGTCAGGAATGCTGGGGTGACAGATGTAGCTAATTCTGAAAGAATAACTTCCTATCTGAGTAAGAAGCAGAAGGTGTTTAAAGAGAGAAAGGTTATATTTTACTCCACTCTGGGGGAGTGTTACATAAATATTGATTAAAAACAGCATGTTGTTTTCCTTCACTTTGACAGGTAGAAAGAACATAAGACCATCAGTGGCTTTCTTCCTTGGCTGGCATATTAGAGAGGTCAGATTCTCTAAGGCACCTCTACTATATTCTGGAGAAACCAGTAATTGAGATTTTATGTTATTTTTTTCAAAAAGGGGGGCATGTTGTTAGCTTGGCAATTTCATTTGCCTTTGAATTTTTCTGAGTTTTAAAAGATAAACTTCGTCTCGGTAGTGTTTGTCATATGCAGAGTTTGATAGATCATTTGGGGCCAGACCATGTAAGATGAGTAATCTTTCCTGGAGGAGTCCTGAAGACACAATTCACAGGAATATTCTGCAGCTTCTTAAAGGACAGCTTATCAGCCAGATAAGCTGATAAGAATAATGATAATAACAATAATTAACTGTAGTACGTGAAGGCTATGTTAACCAGTTTGATGGAAGTGTTTCAGATTGTGTGTGAAAGCACCACACTGTACCCCAGAAGTGCATTAATGTACATAGTTACCATTCAATAAAAAAGAAAAAAATAATTAGCTGTACTAATTGTGTCCCACTTATTTATTATGGTGTGACTAACACTTCATGCCCTAAAACAACCATTATTTCATTATAGCCCTTGATTTGGGTGGGAGGGAGGGTCATGAATTTAGACAGGGCTCTGCTGGGAGGTTCGTCTGTTGCAAATGGTATTTGGTGGATGGAAGTCCTTAGTAGTACTCAGCTGGCAGATGGGCTAATTTGGAGGGACTATGATGTCTGGTACCTCAACAGGGGTAGCTGGAAGACTCAGCTGGGACTGTGGACCAGTGTGCCTTTCCAGCATGGCAGTCTCAGGGTAGTCTATCTTCACATAGAACTCCAAGAGCAAACATTCCCATGAATAAGGAAGAAGAGACATGGCCTTTCATCACCCACCTCAGAAGTTACACTTTTCCTGCATCTGAGCAGTGAAAGCAGAGAGCCAGAGTCTTCCCTCCCTCACCTAGCCTGAAAAAGGAGGCGTGAAAAAAGATTTGCAGCCCATTTTTAAAACTACCAAATGGCTAACATTTATTGAGTACTTCCTGTGTGCCAGGCAATCTTTGTGAACTTTACTTGCATTAAATTACTTAAGTCTTAGAATAATCCTATGAAAATAGGTGTATGAATCTCCATTTTAGGGCACAGTGTAAGGGTATCTGGCATACTTTCTGGGTGACAGGGCACAACTACCACAGGGACCTTACTTAACAACAGTAAATATTGTAACCTAATGGTTTGTACCCTCATTTTAATCTGGAAATTAAAGTGAGGGTACCCAGCTCAGCGCCTGTAGCACAGTGGTTACAGCACAAGACACATACACTGAGGCTGGCAGGTTTGAACCCAGCCCGGGCTAGTGAAAACAACAATGACAACTGCAACATCAACCCCAAAAATATCTGGACACTGTGGTGGGCACCTGTGGTCCCTGCTACTTGGGAGGCTGAGGCAAGAGAATTGCTTAAGCCCAAGAGTTTGAGGTTGCTATGAGCTGTGATGCCACAGCACTCTATTGAAGGTGAGACTCTGTCTTTAAAAGAAAGAAAAAATCCCCATTTATTTATGGAAAACTGAATAGGAAAGTTAATTTGCCAGTCACACAACTTGTAAGCAATAGTTCAAGCCCATAAGGTTGTTTTGAAGTCAATATAAGGTAACGTGTGAAAGCCCTTTAAAAGCCCTAGGTTTTTTATAGCTACCTTTTTATGAGGAGGATGTAGGGGGTGTTATCAAAAGAGTATTAAGTGGTACATGAAAGCAAGATACTATTGTCTCTCCACTGAGGCCTGAATAACTTTAAAAACACGTATCTGACTCTTTACACCTCTGCTTAACTCAGCAGTTTCCCACTGTCTTAACGATACTTTGCAATAAAATGGAGGCAGCCATCTTCCCCAGAATTCCTAGGGAAACTGGGCAAGGTGGACCTCCACCCACCAAGCCCCTTCCACCATGGAGCTGAAATAGCCCTTCCCTTGCAGAGGGTGGTCACCTTCCCCTTCATGCTGTTCCCTGGCCCACCTCTTGCTGAATCTGTCCACCCTCGAGGTCTCCATGTTACTGTCACTTTCTCCAGGAAGATTTCCAGGACACCCTGATGAGTTAGTTCCCCTGGTATTCAGGCCCTTGGACTCTGACTTCCTGGAGCCACTTGTGACACTTGAAATTACTCATTTGATATAGTAACTTCCTAAATTTGTTGGAAGCTTCAAGAGAGCAGGGATTATATTCCTAGCACTCGGGCTAGAGCTTGCACAAATGTTTGTTCAGTGAAGGAGTAAATAAACAAATAATGTATCTAACACATAATCTGTTTGGTAAGATTTGCTTCACTGCAAAACTAACTTTTTTCACAAGCACTCTGGCAGACCTTTGGCTACTCACTTTCTTCCCAGCTGATGAAACTCCCATTATGTTCAAGGGTTGGGCAAGCCCAGGGAAGGGGCTTCCCCCAGCCCTAGGGCATGAATTGCACTAGGGGTTGCCAGGCCTTCTTGCCAGCCATTGATCTAGTGGTGAGCATGTGAACTAGTTCTGGACCCAAAGCCTGGAGAATGTGCTGAAGCTTCTGGGGGAGGTGTTAAAAATGGTCATGGGGTGACCAACTTGTCCCTGTTTGCTTGGGACTTCAGAGGAGCCCCTCTTATTCTTGGGCAAAAGGGATTAACTGGTCACCATGTGTCCCGCACCCTTTTCTGTTAGAAAGGTTGTTGCATCCACAGCTGCAGAGGTGCTTTCTGACCATGAGGTAAAGAGTTTAAAAATGAAAACTCTAACTTACCGAGAACACCCAAGTGGAAAAGAGCTCTCAATGACATCATACCACACAGCAGTAACCCTGGATTATCTATTTCTGACTCGTGTTACATGACATAATTAATTGATTGTCTTTAGGGCTTAAGCCACTCTTAGCTGGGTTTGCCGTTACTTGCAGCTGAAAGCAATCCTACCGGATAGACTCAACAAACTGCTGGGGGGGAAATGCAGGGAAAACCAAGTAGAATAAGACCAGCGCATGCAAGCCATGCAAAAGGCAGGGAAGACCTTTGAGTGCTCCTGGCTCCATGCGCAGGGCGTGTCAGCCAACTCTGGGAGACACTGGGATCTGGGTCTCAGGCCAGAAACCACGTGCACATCTAGCCATGCCACCCCACACACCATCTGTTCAAATATTTTCAAACAGAGACATCCTGGGTTGAAAAAAATCTAGCACAATTCAACTGCGAGTTTTACCTGCTGTGACAGGCAGAGCCATTATTTGAGAATTTCCACTAAACAAATAAGCCTTCATATTTCACCTGGGGAGCCGTGTGTGTGCAACAGGCATGAAAGGCCCAGTGGATGTGCGCATTTTTCACGGCCCAATACAGGTAGGTGTGTGCGGTTTGGCTCTGTCAAAAAATTCCCCACCCTTCCCTGTGAGCTTAGAAACAAAAGTGCTCTCTTTCCACGTCTCTCATCGGCTTTTCATCTGAAGCCTTCCTGTGGGTTGGATTGACACAGTATTCAGAATTTCAAAGGGAAGTCTCTCTTTAGACTGGCTCCCAGAAACCCCGGGCAGGTCTTCCCTTCCCTGCCATGGTCATGGGTGTCGTGGACCTTTCAGCTACTCTCACTTTAGACGTCTCCTGCTCATGCCTCTGGGGTGACCTTGGTGTCTATCCTGGGCAATGAAGATGGGAGATCACCATTCAAATAAAATAGATTGACCCTAGAAGATGTACTTTGTGATACATTTAGGGTACAGTTCTCAGTCTTGGCACTATTGATATTTGGGGTCAGCACATTTTTTCTTGCAGGGGTTATCCTGTGCACCATAAGAGGTTTACCTGCACCCTTGGCTTCTCCCTGCTAAAGCCAGGAACACTATTCCTTCAAGTTGTGTAATTAAAAAGGTTCCCAGGCTAGGGATACAGGGCTCACACCTGTACTCCCAGCACATTGGAACGCCGAAGCAAGAAGATGGCTTGAGGTCAGGAGTTTGAGACTGGCCTGGCAAACACAGCAAGACCCACCTCTGCATTCAATTCTCTAAAAAAATAAGTTAGCTTGGTGTGGTGGTGTGTGCCTATAGTCCCCAGCTACCCAAGAGGCTGAGGCAGGAGGATGACTTGAGTCCAGGAGTCTGAGGCTACAGTGAGCTGTGATGGTGTCACTGCAGTCTGGCCTGGGTGACAGAGCAAAAACCTGTCTTAAGGGGAAAAATATGTTTCCAACGTTGACAAGTGTCCCCTGGTGGGCAAATCACCTCTGGTTAAGAATCACAGACTTAGGAAAACGTGGAAGTTATTACACAGAGTTACGAGGTTCATCGAAGCTCCCTGGCTCAGCAGTGGGGAGACGCTCATTTGGGAGAGGTTGCCATGAGTTGCCACATTGGTTCCACTTTCTGGTGTATATAGGGAAACAGTGGAGAAAAAGAAAGTCAGTCTGCAAGTCCTCCAGTGTTCAGTGAAAATGTCCCAAGTCCCAACCCGTTTAGTTTGCATTTGATTATCAAAACTCCTTCTGAGCCAACTGTCCATGCCATTATTGGGACAAGAGGTTCAGACACCAGGAGTGGAGAGGCTGGAGTTGACTGAAGCCTCTTGCCAGACTGGCTTTGGGAGCCACATGTGAGTTAGGACTCCACAGTCCTGGAGCCACATGGGCGGCTGGCCTGGCCTTTCAAAGGGAAGGGATTCCAGTAGGGTAAAGGGCACTGGAACGCCCCTGCGGCCTGATGATGTCATAACCAGCAATGTGGACACGGTCAGTATGGGTAGAAGGTGACTTTAGGTGCTGGACCTGGACCAAAACAGGAAGCCTGCACCCCGGGAGTTCACAGGCTGGCTGTCGAGCTGGGTGCAGAAGGGAGGGGAGACAATGCCCTCTAAACTCGATCAGAGGTGCAGCTGGGCAAGGGTCCCCCATGGAGACAAGAGCTGAGATGGAGTCCTCACCTAGAGAGAGCTGGAGGGAGCATGCGTTGACTGTAGATGTCAGGAGGCTGGGTCATCTCGGGGGACACTGGCCCAGGGTGAGGTGGGCCAAGGGCTGAGGTGCTGATTCTCGAGTCCCAGAGTGTTAGTTGAGGGAAGCAGTGGAGCCTAGGCAGCCTGCAGGGGCCCTGAGTGCCAGCCCAGGGGGTCGGGGTCCTGACGTGGACATCCAGGAGGAAACCAGGGGTAGGTCTCTGCACAGTCAAAGGTTTGCAAGCAGCAGTGACCAAGTGAGGGGTCTGGACCCAGATGGCGAGGAGTCCCATGAGGTGGGCCCAGGCTCAGCTTTCATCAGCCCCTCCTCGAGGAGCCCCCAGCCCCCAGCCAAGGGTCCCCTCTGTCCCCCTGGTTGTGTTCCCTGCATCATTTTAATGGCAGTAAACAAAACACTTGTCCACAAAGCCTGCAGTGTGTGGAAAGTGAGGGCCCGCCCCTTTCTCAGTATCACACCCCATTTATTCCACATGACAGCAGCCACTTGAGAGCTGCACACTCGCCCAGAAGTGGGGGGCCGGGCAATTACCAAGAGAATGTGATCAATGGAGACATCCAGTTGGGAATACTTAGGTCAAAAGCCCCTCTGTTTCCTGGAGCACCAGTTGGCTGTGGTCGAGTTTCTGCCAGAATCATCTGGATGCAGCTCTGCAGGCCCCTCTGTGTGGGGGTATGGATGGGGGTAAGGGGAGCCCCCAGACCCATGGGGCCCCTGCAGGCTCTGGGGAGGCTGGAGGTTGGGAGCCAGCCCTGAAGGTGGCTCCCTGTCTGGGCATCATCTTGAGGCACATTTGGAAGCTTCCTCTGTGTCCCTGGGACTCCCAGGTTCTAGGGAGGCGGAAGTCAGGCTGGGTCTCTTCTCTGGCCCTTGGAGTTTCCCTGAGACAAGTGGAGTCAACAGTGACATCTGCCTCTCACCATGTCTGCACGGGGCTCTGGAGGGGCTCAGAGTGAGGACCCAGCTTTCTCTGATGCCAGGGACACTTCAGGAGCTCGTGCTGTTTCTTTCTAGGGAAGATGTAGGGTCCCCAACACACCTGCTCTCCAGTCGAAATCTGAGCAGCGTGGGCTCCAGCTGGGGCCACCAACCTCACACCAGCTCAGTCCCATCCTTGGGACTAGGTGGCCCTGCACAGCCATGCAGAGAGGTCATGCTGACTGAGTCATGGGGTCTTGGTGGTGTGTGCTCTGTAAAGCTGCTGTCTTATGAGCAAAGGGCAGCCTGTGACATCCTCCGGCTTCAAAGAACAGTCCTCCTGCTCCAGGTGGTGATGCCCTGGAGGCTGGGGCATGATGATAGTTGAAACACAGCCTGTCCTCCCAGAGCGTGGCTGAGTGAACACTGATGGGCAGGCAGTTGGCAGGAGCCTGGGGAGGCAGAGCTGGTGCCCCAAGAAGGCAAATGGAGCAGTGTCAGGACAGAGGGAGGCACCTTCTGCACAGAGAAGGGGGGGTTCTCAGAGGAGGACTTACTTGGGGGTGGGAAGGGGATAGTGGCTACCTGAGCCCCTGTGGGCTGGGTGGAAGAGGAGGGAGACCATGTCCCATCCTCAAGTCCCACTATTCCAAGTTCAAATTTCCAGGAGAAATGCTTGTGGACCAGCTTGGTTCTATGCTGGGTCTATTCTGGTTCTTGATCAGTAATGGAGACCAAGTGCAAACTTGGAGAGGTGGTTCCTGAGAAGCAACCCATGTGCCATGGTGGGGAGCACTGGGTGCAGTGGAGGGAAGGAGCATGTCGCCTGTGCTGGGGTGACCTGGGAGTGAGCAGGAAGGAGGAGGGTGGCAGGAGCGGGTGCTGTGCATCCTACACACCGCTTTAGGAACAAGCCACTTCACAAAGGGGCTCTCATGGTTCACGCACGTGTCTTCACAGCTCCACAAGCAGACAGAGGCCTGGACGCTGTGAGTTCCTTGTCTGAGCATACACTGCCAGGACGCAGGGAGTCAGGGCTCCACCCTGGGTCATCCCCACGTCCCTGCTGTCCTTCCGGTGGCTCCTACATTCCTAGCATCTAAGAGTTATACTTAAGTCTTTTCAAAAACAAAGTAGGAAACTCAAATGTTCCTGAAGATTTCACTTTACCCTGTCAGGTAGCTGGGGGCACCGTGATGCCCTGCAAGGGCTATGGGGCTCTTCAGGACCCGAGTCCCCTCCTTGCCAGGCCAGAGGAGGAAGTTCAGGTATATGGCCAGCACAAACGCAGAGAAGTAGTCCTCAAGAAACAACCCAGATGCCATAGTGGGGGGAGGTCAGGAATCCTGCCAAGTTCTAGGGATACAATAAACAGCATCATTCATATTCCATATATCAACTACATTGGCCTGGTATTGCATTGTTGTGGGTCAAAAAGGAATTCACCCAGGGAGGGGTGAAAACCCCCAGTGCCCCTGTTTTTCCCTCCCACTCTCCTTCCCTCCTCTCCCGTGTATCTTTTCTGAGTTCCCTTTGAAAGCATCATTTACAAACTCCACATTTGCCTTCAGGGCTCTGCATCACCCATTCAGGAAGCCCAGCGTGTTCAGTGAATGTTTAATCCACTCTCCAGCTCAGAGAAAAGTCTTTCTCCAAGCACTTGAAGGAACTTTAAAATCCTGTTCTGAAGAATCCTTGCTCTGAGGGGGAAACATTAACTCCCTATCTTCATTCATTGGAAAAATTGAAGTGAGACCTAAATTCTCATTTTGAAAATGTAATCTATCATCTAGGAAGAGACCCCAGGTTTCTTTGGCTTGGAAACACTGCTGTTTTGTCTCACAGCCAGAAAATTCATTCATAAAGCTCGAGGGATCCTTTAGGCTCGCATTTGCCTCTGTCAAACAAGATCCTGGATGCCCCGTTTCCTTCCTGCTTGGAAAGGGGGTGGATTCTTCAGTCTGTGGTGTTAGCCAGTGAAGCTGGTGCTATTTGGGCCACTGAAGAATGTACCAGAATTGAGAAGGGCAGCAGGGCTGGTGGGTGAGGGATTGTTCTTCTCTATAAAGCAAAACCAACAGACTCTCCCCTCATTTCATCTTCAGAGGCTTGGCATTCGCTCAGCAAGAGGCAGTAATAAAACGTTCTCAAAACCGGGGCCAGTTGCTGAGACCTGTGGAAACAGCACATCAGAGAGGAACAAATTTCCTCAGAGAGATTCTGGACTTTTAATGAGCGGCAGTGTGCTCTGAGGGCCTGGGAGGGAGTGGAGACCAGCCAGTCTTGGCAGCCGCTAAGACCTGGAGGCTGTGTTGACCAGCAGAGCAGTGTAAGCATCAGCCACCTTCCTTGGGGTACAGAAGCTAGGAAACCCCAAGAAACCTGGCTGGAAAAAGGGAAAGGGAGAATACACAGCTTTGGGGGGACTCCAACAGTAAACCTTCTGAGATCTCAGATTCCTTAACCTCACAGGCCAGGGTTAGCAAACTACAACCTGTGGGCCAAATCTGGCCCACCAGCTGTTTGCATAAAGTTTTATTGGAACACAGCCACACCCTTTTAAAAAATGTATTCTCTGTAGCCCCTTTTACATACCAGAACAGTGTGAGCAGTGGCAATGAGACCACATGGCTCTCAAAGCCAAAAATATTTACTCTCTGGTCCTTTACAGAAAATGTTTGCAAACATTTATTGTAGGCAATAAAGAGGAGCATCTCCTGTGAAGGAAAGACCTGAGGCATTTTCCTGGGCTGTGAAATTACCTGAGGAGCACAGGACAAACAGGAATGTGGCAGGTCATCTCCCATGGATAGAGAGAGAGGAGGCAGAGAGCAGACTTCCAGACTCCCTGATCGCACTGAATAGGGCTGCTCCTACGTGGTTGCTGACTTTCCCTGGACATGCAGGGATGGGGCTGGGAATTATAAGAGGACAGCCAGGATGCCCTGGCCTCAGGGTCCTCATAGCTGTGATGGCTCCAGCAAGAAATTCTACAGATGTGCTATCCTTTAATACTGGCCACCTAGGGGTCCTTATAAGATGAGGCTCTTGGGTGCCAATGCCTCAGGCAAGGTCAGCCTTAAACCATCCCCAAATGAGCTCTTTGTCATCCACCAGCAGCCTTAGTGTCTGGGGAGGTGGTTCTGTCCCACAGCTGACTGTGGGGATGATGTCTCTCAGGTTTTCACCCTCTGCTTCAGTAAGGAGGAGACAGCCCCTTAGGCAGAGAGAGTTGCAGGGGTGGATCAGCTCTCCTTAGGGAAAGGGGACACCCTGCTGAGTTGATGACCCTCAAACACCATGAAGAGCATCTTAAGTTGGCCTTCTACTCCAGTCCCATGCTTTACTACTAGGGTAGTTACAGACCCACTTTAATTTCTTTATCTTATAGAAAATTACCAATGTATGTATTTAATTAACCCTTGTATATAGCATTGTTCTAAATGTTACAAACTGCAACTCCTTTAGTCTACTAACAATCTTATGAGGTAGGCACTATTATCATCCCTACTCTATAGAGGAAACAAAAGCACAGAGAAGTTAAGCAATTTGCACTGGATCACCAAACTAGTAAGTAGCGGAGCTAAGATTCAACCCAGGCTTTCTGGCTTTAGTCTGTGCACTTAAGCTGCAGATCTAAAATGAAAATATTAAAAATAATACATACACAAGGTAAAAATGTCCTATTTCACAAATGTTTTCACTAGAGTTTTCTTTTTATTGGGCTCTTGAGTAAGTTCCACAATTTTTAGTATCCTATGTCATATTCATTCTTTGGTTTTTACTTTCATTTGGCTGAGGAGTATCCTTAAGTAACTTTCTCAAAGATATTCTATGAGAGGAAAAGTTTCTGACAAGTTGGATGCCCAAAGATGTTTTGATAGCTGATTCTCATTCCTGGGATTCTTATTTGCAAATTCTCCTACTCACTAAAATTTATTTGTAATTCCAAAATCAATGTGTTTACACTTAGTACAAAATTAGAATTGCCTAACAAGAAGGTCCTGAGTTAAGGCTGAACAAGGTGGCACTCTCCCTTCTTGTTTAGCTTTCATACTATGTGCATAAACCTGATGTCCTTTTTATGATCTATTTAGTGGCAGGCTTTTACATTTTTGTGTTTTTATTGGTGATTCTGCAGTTCAATGTAGCTCCCAAACATACTGCTGAAGAGTGTTATCTAGGTCTTCTAATCTTAAGAAGGCTATAATATCCTTATGGAGAAAATATGTGTGTTAGAAAAGCTTCATTTGGTGTAAGTTGTAATGTTGTTGGCCACCAACCCAATGTTAATGAATCAATAACATATATTGAATAAGATGTCTTTAAGCAGAAACACCTGTAAAACAAGTTCACATGTTGATGGGTTGACATAAACATTGTAACCAAAGGCTTTTGGGAACTCAACCCTGTAGGTTCAGTATTTGGTAATACAGAGTAGCAAAGGTTCAGTATGCGGTAGTAACAGAGGCCAGGAGAGGCAAGAAGTCAGCTGCAGGAACCACACCCCGCCCCATTCCCACCCTGCTCTTTGTGTGGATAGATTGTGTTCTCATGATTGTTAGGATCTCACTGCTTGAAGGGGTAGCACATTCGACAGTTACCAGCCACTGATTTATACAAATTACTCAATCAAATTAATGCTTCTCTTTATCTTGGATCCCCTGTCCTAGGATGGATAGGACCCTGGGACACCAGGACACTGGGTGGATCAACTGAATTGAGAGAAAGGAGAAAGTAAGTGTGTTTGGGGCCTTCCCATCTAAGGGAAGTCTTTCCACAATCACATCTGTGTGTATGTGGATAACGATGGTGCCAATCAGAACCACCTGTGAAATGGAATATTAGTCCCACTTTTTAGATACAGCCAACCGAAGCTCAGGGTATGGGTGAAGGTCAGGGCTACCTGACTCCAAACCCTGACCCAGCCACTGTTCTATACTGTGTGAGGACGATGCAAGATGACAAGCAAATACTCAGGGCCAGGGATGTCCTGGTCCTTCAGATGACTATCTAGACAAGGCCAATACCATGGTCATCAGATATGTGCAAGGAGGGATTTGCAGTAAGACAGCCTTGGTCAGCTGTGTGGAGAGAGAGAGATTTATTTTAAGGAACTGGTTGACGTGATTATGGGGGCTGGCAAGTCCAGTGTCAGCAGGATGGTCTGGCAGCCTAGGAATTTTGGCAAAAGTTGATGCCACAGTCTTGACTGTGAAGGCTGGAAACTGAAAGAATTTCTATGACGCAGTCTGGAGGTAAAATTCCTTCCTTTTTGAAGACTTCACTCTTAAGGCCTTCAACTGATCAGATGAGGCCCACCACACTATGGCATGTAATCTGTTTTACTCAAAGTCCACTGACTTAAATGTTAATCGCATCTATAAAAGCCATCACAGAAGCATTGAGAGTGGTGTTTGGTTAAGCCTAGTTGACACATGAAGTGAACCTTCATGGCACCCATTTCCTCCACCTTCCTCTGTACTCTCCTACCCCTCCCACTGGGGTAGGCCTTGGACCAGAAGCTGGAAGCCCTGAGCACAGCCAAGGCCAGAGGCCTAGAGGGGAATGCTGTAGACCTCACTTGCAGGGCCCTGGCCAGTCTGAGTCCTAGAGAGTTTCTCAGCTTCTAGCACTTACTTCCCCGAGGTTTTCACTAGGAGGAGCTTACTAGGGCCCTTGAGGAAGAGGGCCTTCTGGGTCCTCTGGGAGGACCCTGGGAGATTGGTACCACCAACCTCATGCTGTGACTTCAGCTCCCAGGCTTGTCCTACTAATGTGAAGGAGTGGAGTGAACAAAGGCTGACTGGGCACTGACTCCTCGCCGCTGATGGTCACTCACACCCCCGGGCTTGGAAGAACATGTGCTGTGAGGCCTGAGGAGAACACAAGCCTGACCTGGAGTGGGAGGGAGATTTGAGAGGGCTCAGCTGGAGGACAAGCCCAGGAAACTCAGGCAGCCAGGGCGAAAGCACGAAGTGGGGAGTGCACTAGTTGGGGTGAGCTGGGTGGGTTGCACTTTTGACCTTCAGCCCACAGAGACCTTTTGTGTTTCATTTGCAAATGCTGTCTGGGAAATAGCTACCTGTCTTTAAAATCACCCCTCTTTCCTCCTCCTTTTCTTTCCTAAATTTTAACTGCTTTCCCATCTCACTATATATTAATAACACAAGCTGGGAGAGGACCAGTTTGCTTCTCTGCTTAAATTCTCCTAAGAGCAACCAGAGTTCTCCCTCTCAGCTGTGTATTCAGACCCTTGGGAGGAGGAGGGCCTGCCTGTCAGTCTGACAGCATCCTTGAGGGCGGGGGATTGGGAACTATGTGTCTGTTTGGCACCTAACACAGAGTCAGGGACAGAGAAGCAACTTCACTCATTCTGAAATACACATGTATGCATTCCTTACCAACCGCTTTTTTTTTTTTTTTTTTTTTTTGAGACAGAGCCTCAAGCTATCCCCCTGGGTAGAGTGCCATGGCATCACAGCTCATAGCAACCTCCAATTCCTGGGCTCAAACGAGTCTCCTGCCTCTGCCTCCCAAGTAGCTGGGACCACAGGCGCCCGCCACAACGCCTGGCCATTTTT
>CAUYQV010044099.1:0-38537 GCA_963574575.1 Galagoides demidoff | reverse complement strand
CCTCCCCCCTCCCCACATTCTTAGGCTATTTGGTTATAGCTTTCATATAAAAGGTATAAATTAGTTTCATAATAAAGGTGTGTACATTGGATACTTTTTCCTCCATTCTTGTGATACTTTGCTCAGAAGAATATTCTCCAGTCCCTCTTGGTCTTTAAGAGTTATACCTCTCCAGAATTAAACGTGGGGCCATTGCCAATATCCATAAAACTAGGGTCTTTCCTCGCTGAGTAACTATTCGCATGGAAATAATTAATACCTTTGGATTATTAAAAATAAAGCCAACTCCAAATGGAGAAGCAAGAATCCAATGTACTCAATTCTAATATGAAACCAGAAGACAATCTAATGCATGCCCACATAAAAGAAAAACTCAAATCAACTCGGGGGGGAGAGGAATAGGGGAACAGGGGAAGGGGAGGGGGGATAGGTGTGCTCCCTCTTAATGGGCACAATGTTAGGGCGTATGGCACACCTATTGGGGGCAGGACACAATTGCAAGAGGGACTTTACCTAACAAGTGCAAACATCGTAACCTAATTCTTTGTATCCTCAATTAACCTGAAACAATAAGAAATAATATACAGAAAATAGAGCCAACTCTTGAAACGGCTCAGCAAAAGGGGCAGAGAGAAGCTGATGCTTACATGAGTTTCGGTCTGAAAGTCCACGTGGAAGGTAAAAATCACATCCGAAACAGCCTTTGCATATATATCCCTTATGTGGCCATAAAGCCCAATTACAGGGGACTTCCATGGAGGTAAGTCGTTTCTCCTTTTTGGTTGTTTTCTTTTTCATTGTGACAAAATACATGTAACATAAATTTACCAAGTTAACTGTTGTAAAGCATCCAATTCGGTGACATTAAATGCATTCCCAGCTCTGTGCAATCACTACTATTACCTGTTCCAGAACTTTTTCATCACTCCAAAAGGAAAACTCATACCCCTTAAACTGCCACTCCTCAGTTGGCCTCCCCACCCCCAGCACCTGGCAACCACTACTCTACCTTCTATCTCTTTGCCTATGTAGGACTTTTATATAAATAGACTCATTCGCTACGTGGTCTTTGGTGTCCACTCCTTTCTCTCAGCATCACTCGCATGGCTCTTCTTGGTTGCAGCATACCAGTCTTTCACTCCTCTTTATGGCTGAATAATGTCCCAGTACATGATAGACCACATTTTCTTTACCCATCCAAGGATATGGAGAAGTTGGAACCCTGTTACACGGCTGGTGGGAATGGAAAATGGTGCAGCCATGATGAAAAACAGTTCCGTGGCTCCTCAGTAAATTAAACATAGAATTCCTGTGCGACTCAGCAACTCCACTGCTAGGCATAGAACCAAAGGAATTGAAAACAGGTGTTCAAGCAACAACTTATACAGGAATGTTTACAGCAGCACTATTCACAATAACCAAGAATGGAAACAGCCCATATGGTTGCCCCTATTAAGTAGGTGCCTTGTGTTCAAGTCCCATTACATCAAAATCTCAGATCTGCAAGCACCAGAATCACAGTCAGCATAAGGAAATCCTTACATCATGAATATCCCAAGGAAAGTGGCTCCAAACCAGGGAAGAACAGGGTCACCCCCTCACATCCCACCCCATGCTCCCTCGTGGGCAGCCCCTCCTAAGTAGGAGGTGGGAGAAGCCATCCGTATTGAATTAAAGGTGTTATTTGAGTCTCTCTCTTTCACAGAAGGTTAAATTCTATCAGCTAAACAAAGGTATTCTGTGACCTTTGAAAACTGCATCCACTAGAATCATAGACCTGAATACACCTGTGCTCTAGAGGGTCAAAAGCCACTGT
Organism: Galagoides demidoff; assembly: GCA_963574575.1. Classification (NCBI taxonomy): domain Eukaryota; kingdom Metazoa; phylum Chordata; class Mammalia; order Primates; family Galagidae; genus Galagoides; species Galagoides demidoff. The sequence goes on along the minus strand of CAUYQV010044099.1, from coordinate 36,721 downwards.
GTGCAGAGAAGGCACTGGCAGATGGCAGAATGGACTTCGTCTTCTGGGGAGATTGTTCTGAGACTTGGAGAAGATGTGCTGGCCCCATGTCAGCCACTCACTGTAAATAGTTGCACATCTTTGTTTTGGGGAAATAAACAAAAGAAGGTCAGGGTGTATTTGTCCCCTGGGGCTGCCATGAAGTCCCACACATTGAGTGGCTTATACAGCAGAAATCTATTCTCTCAAAGCTCTGGAGGATAGAAGTGCAAGAACAAGGATTAGGCAGGGTGCTCCCTTCTGAGTCCAACGGCTGAGAGGAAGAATCAGTGCCAGGCCTCTCCCTGAACCTCTGGGGGTTTACTGTGATCTCTGGTACTCCTGGGCTGGCGGGTGCATCGTTCTGAGCTCCGCCTTCATCTTCACATGACGTTCTGCCTGTGCTCCTGTCTGTGTCCAAATTCCCCCCATTGTGTAAAGATACCGGTCAGCTTGGATCAGGTCCCAACCTATTCCAATTCCAATCAGACCTCATCTTAGCTGGTTACAACTGCGATGACCCCATTTCCAAATGAGGTTGTGTCCGTGGTACTGTGAATGTGTGGGAGGCATGATTCAAACCAGGCAGGGAGGGTTGAAAACGGGGTAAGGCTAAGACAGACTCAGCACCTTTGGCTGCTGAGTGTCAAGCTTCCCCGCTCACTCCCTGGACATCCCAAGGCACCTGTGGGGCAACCATTTAGACCCTAATTTTAATGAGGAGAAGACAGAAGCACAGAGGGGTTCATAACATGCTCACACTCATACAGCCAGCATGAGGCAAGGCTGAGATGGGAGCTCGGGCAGTGGGCTCCAGAGCCCAAAAAAATGCTTTCTGCTCTCCACTGGGAGCAGGGACAGGATAGAAAACAAAACCTAGACCATGGTGCAGAACCAGACACCTTGTCTCAGAACAGGAGGATGGGCAGGATGTACTTAAAGCTCCAGCAGACTGTCAGCAAGGAGGCAGAGGGCCTCTAAGGAGGGGTCCGGGTCGGACAAGATGGAAGCACAGCAATCAGCACCGAGGCCCTCTGACTACACCCTCCGCCCATCTTGTCCACTCTGCTCCAGTCCTGGGGACTCCCTGCTGCCCCAGTCAGGACAGGCAGCCACCCCCAGCCCCTCCTGCCCCCTCTGAGACACTAGTCCATCCATCTCATCATAGGGAGTCTTTCCCTAGCCAAGTCTTCAAAATCAGGGACCCCCCCCCCCAGCATTCTCTATTCTTATATCCTGCTTCAATCTTCTCCATAGGACTTTGCTCCATCAATAGTGAACCTCTGTTACTATCTCTTTCCTCCCACTAGAATACAGATGTCATGGAGGAGAGACATTGACTGCTTTGCTCAGTGTGATAAGACCAACTCCTGCCGCTGCAGAGACCCTGGGAGACTGTCCCAGCTGAGGGTGGGTAGGGCCGGGGTCTCCACTCCTTCTGCACCCTAGCCCTCTTCTCACGGTCCCTGGGACAGAAATTCTGGGACCATCATGGCGGCTGATCACAACTCTCCTCTGCTTTCTTTAGAGATCACGCCATCGAGGGTCTCCCTCCTTCTTCATACAGATATGGCTCAAAAGAGCACGCTAACAGGGCTTCCCAACCAGGAGGCTTGAGACCAGAGCTTCACCGCTACACATTCTCACCCTCGGTGTCCCTTTCGAGGGGACAGCCTGAGCAGACTTGCGGGGAACAAGAGATGATAGTCACAAGCTATTGCTCCTGCTGCTTCCTGTGAGAAGGGACAGTCTCTCTGGAGCAGGGGTAGGAGGTGAGGGACACAGCAGGTCCCACCAAGAGGATTTTCCTGAGGGCTTCCCAAAACCCTGAGGGAGGAGAGAATCCAGGGTCAGCTCAACGATCCTGACCTTCCTCGCACACTCTGAGTTCTTCCTGCAAAGACAGTTCAGAGGGACAGGGAGTGCTCAGCTCACAGCTCTACTGCGTCCAGTAGGGTGTGAGCCAGAAACACTGACCACTGTAGGAACCTACAGTGAAAGGAGTTTGGGGCAGGGAATTGTTTACCCAAGTGAGGGGAAATCTGAGAAGTCAGGCAAGATAGTGAAAAAAACAGAGCTTAGCAAGAAGCCACAACCACCTCTAGATCACAGCAGTGAAGGGGAAAGTCCAGGTGCACCAGAGCCCAGGCCCACAGCCAATCCTTCCCTCAGCAGCTGGGATCAAGGGGGCAGGGGAGCTGCTGCCAGGGCAGCCCCTGAGGCCAGGAGGAGGGGATGCCTGGGGTTCCCCTGTCTGTCCACCTCTAATCTCCCACCAAGTCCCAAGCCCAGAGGGAAGCCAGCTGACTCCCTGACCCCAGACAGGCCCAGGAAACACACATTACAGATTCTGATCCTGCAGGATTTGCAAATGCCACAGGGAGTAGGCAAATAGTACCCCTGCTCCCAAGATAACCACAACCTATTCCTCAGAACCATGATTATGGGGCCTTACAGGGCACAAAGAACTTCACAGATGAAATGGAGGAGACTGGGATGGGGGGACACCCCTGGATTATCAGGGGAGTCTAATGTGATCAGATTTGTCCTTATCAGAAGGAGGCAGGAACATCAGAGACAGAGAAGGAGATAGGACCATGGAAGCAGAGGTCAGAGAGACATGGGGCCACCAGGAAGGAAATGTGGCAGCCTCTAGAAGCTGAAAAAGGTAAGAAAATGGATCCTACCCTAGTGCTCCCAGAAGGAATGCAGCTCTGCTGATACCCTGACCTTAGCCCAGCGAGATTAACTTGTGGCTTCTGACTTCCAGATCCAAAAAAAGAATAAATCTGTGTCATGTGAAGCCATTAAATTTGTAATAATCTGTTGTATCAGCAATAGGAAGCTAATATACCCGCAGATATCTCATATTTAATATTCAATTTGGAAGCCCCCTTCTAAGACAAAATAGCATCCACAAAAGGGAAAGAGATAATTCCATGGCATTGCCTCGTGAACTTTAAGAAGAAAAGCAGCTTCAGTACAGGCAGAGAATGGAAAATATAAAATATCACCATCTGGCCTCTGAGTATCATTCCAAGGAGGGCAGTCAGCGAGGACGCGAGCTACAGAAATCCCAGGTGAACCAGAGAGCATCTGAACAAGGGGTGACAGGAGGGTCATTCCAGAAATACAGCCATTTGGAGTTCACGTTAGGGGAACCTCCTTCCTCAAGGCTTCCAGGCTCGCCCTGATGACTGCAATATTTCACAGCATCTCGGGAGGCCTGCTGCAAGTCAGTGCTTTCAAACTAATGAAGGAAGTGGTCATTTTTGCAGCCAGGTCTCAATCCTGTAAACCTGTGGTTATTAAAAATTTTTTAATGAACACACCCCAAAGACACAGGTTCTGGGGGCTGAAAATAAGATGCCAGAGCTCGGGCTAAACCTCCTTCTAGTCTAAGGTGACCAGATTTTAACATTGGCAAAGTGGGACACCATTGACTGGGGGTGGGGCGGGGCCTGACAACAATGCAAACTTTGATAAACAGTTCTCGATAATCACTTCTCAACAATTATTTGTTACTATTACAGTTTAACATTATAAAATTAACAAAAATAATATAAAACTCATATCCTGGCAAAATAGCCACATGGCATCTGAAAACCGTATATTCCCTTACTGTTCTCCCACCCGTTTGTGCATTCTTTCCAAAAATCGGGACTTTTTTAAAATGCCATAGGATGCGGGACAAATTGTTAAAAAGCGGGACATCTGGTCACCGTATTCTAGTCACCACTTCCTTGGCCAAGTTCACTTTCACACGGAAGTGATTTTGTCAGCTGCCTGTAGACCAAATGCATCACGTAGAATGTATGTTTGTGGAACTGAAAATGGTAAGGAAAATCATTCTTACATATACGATTAATCTGAGCAAAGCTAGTGCCATGACGTGGGCACCATGCCTGACACCGAGTGTCCCCTCGACAAATACCAAATGCTGGCCAGCTGATTCCACCATGGCCTTTCCTCTAAAGGACGTGCCACGGGCCAATGGCTGAAACCAATGCTTGGCAGTTTTTGTCCTTTTTCATGCACTGCTTAAGGAAGAGAGTTGATATGTCAGAAATGAGATTCCAGAAATGCTTCTGAGCTCCCAGCTGGAAAGGTAAAGCTCATAAACAATAGGCCTGTCCCACGACAAGGCAGCAAGCTTTGGGCATCACAGGCCACATCCTAACAATATAAAAAAGACATATATTCAAGAAATTCCCTTGGCCCATCCACTGTTGTCTTTTAACAAAATAAAGCTTTCTCCAAGTTCCAATCTCTCTCAAGCTTGTGTGGCTACAGGGGTTATATTCTAATTAAAATAAAGCTACAGATGTGCTTGACTGAACGCTGGAGCTGCCAGCCTGGCTGGCTACAGAGATTGCACCTTGCTCTCGCTTACAGGATTTGCAAAAGTAATTCCCCAAATAGCTTATACAAAATCAACTCCCTGTTACACCCTACCCACACCTGGGCCACACAAGAGCAGCATGGCTATGATCCCTGCCACAGAATCAGACTGTTTCCCTAGCACAGGAAAGGGGCCCTGGAACCTTTTAAAGATGTGGCCCCCTCAATCACACATGGAGAAATGGAAGCTTAGAGAAAGAAGGTGAACACCAGAGGTATCCAGAACAGAACACAGGTCTCAGAGTCCTAGGGCCTCAGACTTTTAGCCCTAGAATTGCATGACTGACAGCCAGCCACGTACCAGAGCCTTCTGGATCACAGTTTATAACTCAAGGCAAGCACCCCATTGTCCAGCTCCCTGCTCACTGACTCTCCTGTCTACCGGCCATAATCCATAATCCCTTCCACACACCTGGTGGCACAAAGGGCCATGTGCTCCATCACAGCGCAGGCCGCCACCATTTCTAGCACCTGAAGCCGCCACCCCAGAAGACTGAGTACAGCCTGCTCCTAGTCCTGGGTTTTCCTGCCATGGCAGTAGAATCAGGTGGAAGAGGAAAGGTGATGGGTACATACAGAGACCTTGATTGTTTACACTGAAGACTATGGGAAGCAAGATGCTCCCAGGCACATAGGCAAGCAGCAGAGAGGCTCACTCCATTCCGGTTATGCCCCCGAGAGGCAGCAACAGCCCCCAGCTGGTCTCCCAGGGTCCAGGCAGCAGCCAGCAGACCTTTTAAAATTGTTAAGTAGATCACATCACTTCCCTCAAAACCCTGCAGGAGCTGCCCATCCTTTGAATAAAATCCAAAGTATTTCTGAAGCCTACCAAGCCTTACATAATGCAGCTCTCTGCCATCAAGCTGACCTGGTCCCCCCACAACCTCTCACTCATCTGTTCCTGACCAGACCAGGGCCAGGTGCCGTAGGGACTCCGGGGGGACTTTGCTCTCTCACACCTCTCCACAGCTCATGCCCTTACTCCCTTCGGGCTCTGGTACAGAACCCCCTGGTCACTCTGACCGTTACCTGCTTTCTTTTCCTTATTAGTTTTTGTCAGCATCTGACACTTAATTACATACATATTTCTATAGGTATTGTCTCCCCCGTCAGAATGTAAGCTCCAGGAAGACCATGGAGGCCACACTGGTTTTATTCCTAGTTGATTTTCCAGATGCCAAAATAGTACTCACAAGGCAGGTGGCACCTAATAACGCCCCACTGAACTGAAGCACAGAAACAGCCTCAATGCAGAGCTATGTCGAGTGCTGATGGATTCTGCTATTTCTATACTACAGCCTCTGACCTGGCATCCCCTTCCCTGGGAGACATGGCACCTCTTCTTCCTCTTGCCTAGAAAGTTCTTCTCTGGGCCATTGTGTGGCCCTTCCTGCTCTCTCTCACAGCCCCAAGCCCATCGCCAGGCCCCACTGCAGCTCCCTGCAAGCCCTGTAACCCCATCTGCAAGAGTTAGACTGAAACTCTGGCCAAGGTGTGGCCTTGAGCTCTTGGGTGCTCTCCATGCCCGGCCCACGGGCTCACCAGGAGCTGACCCCACGGCTGCAGTCCACAGAGGACCGCCTCCCTCACCAAACCTCTGGTGCATGTTCATTCAGTGTTGTTTATTAAGTACCTACTATGTGTCAGGTACAGTGCTGGGCAGCAGTGACTCAGTGTGGATATGAACATTCCCCACATTCCCAGAGCTCCTAGACTTGATGCAATTAGCATCAGAAGTCAAAGTGGAGCTGCAAGAAAAATTTCAAATACATTTATTTGTAGATATGATATTCTACAACAGAGGAGGGGCCATAACTCCCCTCTCCTTAACCGTGGACCGCACATTGTACCTTCCTTGCAGAAAATACAGTGTGGGAAGAGGGGAGGCAGAGAAATGTAACTTCGCAGTGGAGATCCCTGACAGCATGACCTCAGCCAGGCAGCCAGCCAAGGTCAACTGTCATAAATCATGTCGGAGGTAAGTGCCCTCAACATGACGCGATGAAAACGGCACCTGCCCTCTGTGGTCTACTCCCGAAAACCTGTAACTTCAGTGTCGTCAAGTCAGAAAATCAGACAAGTTTCACTAAAAGGGCATCCTCAAAACACCAGACCAGTGATCCTCCAAACTCTCAAGGTCGTCAGAAACAAGGAAAATCTGAGGAACTGTCACAGCCAAGCAGAGCCTGATGAGATGTGAGGAATAAATGAAATGTGGGATCCTGGAACAGAAAGAGGATGTTAGGCAAAAACTAAGGAAATCTGAATGAAGTGTGGACTTGAGTTAATGCTAACGTATTAGACGTGGTTCATTAATGCAACAAATGGACCACACTAATGTAAGTTGTTAATAACAGAGATCCCTGCCCAGAATGGGAGAGACACTTAGAAGAGAAATCCCTGCACTACTGGATATGCTCAATCCTTTTATAAATCTAAAACTGTTCTGTAAAATAAAGTCTATTAATTTTTTTAAGTGGATCATCCAGTAAGACAAAGGAATAGTTCTAGTCCAAGGCCGCGTACCATAGCTCCTGCACACACCATCAGCTCGCTCGCACGGCTGCAGTCTGCAAACTGCTCACGGTCAACATGACGCGGCCCTAAGTGTGCCTCAACCTGTGAAAACGACACAGGCCGCTGGCAACACAACTGGGTAAAATCAAATAAAATGTCCTTTCAAAAGACACAGAAGGCTTCTTCTCACCCAAAAAGAGAACAAAGACTGAGCACCCTACCTTTTATCCAGGTTTAAAGGCACGGTGCATGAGCTGATGCTTCGTGGAGGCAGGCTGAGTTAAATGAACACTTTCAAATTACAGAGAATTTTCTTCAGAAAATTGAGAGGAGAGAAGTGGGCACAATCGCGCAAAGGTTCATTCTACTGCTTTTGCCAAAGGCTTGCAGTAGACCTGAGGAAGGCTTCATAATGACGTAGGTAGTGATATAGGATAATATGGTATAATGTCCTAAGAGTGACATAATGACTACAAATGTCAAAATAAGAAATAAGTGAAGAAACAGATAAACGCATCTAGATAATGATATAAGAATAAAATGATTTAAGGGAGACAAATGCCAACAAAAATGCCATCTACTGGCCAAGTTCACTAGCTTCATATCTAACTCTTACACCAGATTTTTTAGCATCTCAAGAGAGGGTCCTGATTCTATAAAGGACTGTAAAATCAAGTTGCCGAGACAGGCAACAGGGCCAGGAGGTCATGGTGAAAGCTGTTTTAAGAAGACTAAGCTAGTAACTGGATGGATTCGTAGGGAGAGGCCCAGATTTTTCCGCTCCAAACTAGGCATCTTGACAATCAGAGGAATTTCTTAGTCATCGAAATGTAGTCATTTGAAATCTATGACCATATTACAGAGATGGTATCACTATTTAATTACAAGAATGACAAGAGAAGCCACGGGTTGGAAGAAAATATTTGCAAAACACATAACTAATAAAGGACTGGCATCCCAAGTACGTGAAGAACTTTTAAAAATCAGTACTAAATAAGCAAACTAAAAACTAAGATAAAGGTCTGAACAGATGCCTAACCCAAGGAAGACACACAGATGGAAAATAAGCATATGAAGAGACGCTCAACGTCACGTGTGATGAGGGAGTTGCAAACTGAAACAAACATGAGGCGGTGCTGCTCAGCTATGATTAAGACGGCTCAGATGCAGAACCCTGACATCACCAAACATTGGCAAGGCTGGGGAAGAACAGGAAGTCTCAAGCACTGCTGGTGGGAATTCAAAACAGTATCGGCACTGTGGAAGACAGTCTGGCTGTTTCTTAACAAACTAATATACTTTTACTATACTATCCAGCCATCGTGCTCCCTGGTATTTGCGCCTAAATGAGTTGAAAACTTACATCCATGCAACCACCAGCATATGGATGTTTAGAGCAGCATTATTCACAATGACCAAAATGCAGAAGCCACCAAGATGTCCTTCAGTAGATGAATGGATAAACAGTGGCTGGTGTAGACAGTCAGATATTATTCAGTGATAGGAAGAAATGGGCCATCTGGCCAAGAAAAGACATGGAGGAAATGGAAATAAATATACATTGTCAAGTGAAAGAGGCCATGTGACAAGACTACGTACTGTGTGGGATTCTAACTCTGTGACATTCTTTCTGTAAAAAGCAAAACTAGGGAGACAGTAAAAAGATCAGTGGTTGTCAGGAGTCCTGGGGAAGGGAGGGAGGAGACAGGGAGAGCACGGGAAGAGGACAGGTGGCGCACAAGGAGTTTTAGTGCCATGAAACTCTTCTGTATGTCACTGTGCTGGTGGACACATGTCACGAGTGAACCTCAGTATATACTGTGGGCTTTCATTAATAATAATGTATCAATACTGGCTCCCCAATTACAACAAGCACACCTCACTAATGCACAATGGTAATAGCAGGGGAAACTGGGGCAGAGGAGGAGGAGATACAAGAATGTGTCATACTTTCTTTCCACTCGATTCTGCTCCCCCAAAACAAAGCTATTAAGTTTTGTTAAATATATAACTGAAAACTCTTTGTTTCAGTCAGGATACATTATGCCATGCTGTGATAACAAATGATTCCGAACCTTCACAGGCTTAAAACAAAGGGTTTAGGCCTCACTTTCATGGCCCATCCTGGATGGCCCAGCAGGGGGCACTGCTCAGCACCATCACCAACAAAGATGCCCCTGGTCTTTCAAACTGGAGTCAGGCTCCTGAACCCCTAGGTCTCCACTTGCCCTCTACCAGCATTCCTGCCCTTGCTGGGTCTGCATAGTACAACTTTAGAAAGAACTCTGCTAAATCAAGGTAGAATGAATCTCCCACCCTTGATATCTGATCACCCTGGCTGCCTTCAGCAAGAATCCTGCTGATGGATGCTGGCATGCATGTGGAGAGAAGGGAACATTTCTATGTTGCTTGTGGGACTACAAACTAATATAACCGTTTTGGAAGGAAGTATGGAGAACCCTGAAAGAACTCAAACTAAACCTCCCATTTGATCCCATTACTAAGCATCTACCCAGAAGGAAAAAAATCCTTTACCATAAGGACATTTGCACTAGACTGTTTATTGCATCTTAATTTACAATCACCAAAATCAGCCTAAATGCCCACCAACCCAGGAATGGACTAACAAGTTATGGTATATGTATGCCATGGAATACTATTCAGCCACTAAAAAAGATGGAGACTTTACGTCTTTTGTATTAAACGGGATGGAAGTGGAACACCACTTAGTAGATGATCTATTCTTAGTAAATCATCACAAAAACGGAGAAGCAAGAATACTATGTACTCAATTCTGATATAAGGACAATTGATGACCTAGTACACAGTAGGGGGCAGGGGAAGGGAAGTCTGAGGAGAGAGTAGGAGGGAGGAGGGTCACAAGGTGCAACACACCTCTTGGGGACAGGACACAATTATGAGATGGACTTTACCTAACATATGCAATCAGTGTAACCTGGTTCTTTGTACCCTCAATGAATCCCCAACAATAAAAAAAAAAAAAAAGAATCCTGCTGATGAATTAGCAAGAATTCCCTACCCAGTGTCTCCTCTTTGTCATTTTTCATCCATCTACCCCTCATAAACCCCCCACACCCTGCTCCTCGTCTGCAAACCCCTGGCTGTCTTTACTATCCTCACTACTGAGTGCAGCTCTATCTATGCTGAGGCCTCTTTTCTCCTATTGCGAGAGTTTCTGAGCAAAATCTGCCTCTGCCACTCTAACTGGAGTCCACCTTTGCTTCTCTCTGACCACTGGGGGACTCAGGGTGATGGGAGGATTTTGACAAAGGCTTTCAGGTGTTCTGATAGGCCTGCTCTTTGCCTAATGATAACTATATTTGACAATGCAGAAAACATACAGGCTCATGAAAGTCACAACATGGTAATAAAAAAACTAAAGACAACAAAGTAGGGAAAAGCATTCATAAGCAAACATAGGAAAAAGGACCAAAATTAACCAGAAATTAAATCAATGCAAATTATGCCTGCAAAAAGACAGCTGTATTACAATTATCAAATTATCTAGAAAGGTAAAGCTCAATGTTGGCAAAGGAATTAAGCCCTGGGCACGCACACATGGCCAGCGGCATAAACAGGAAGGAAAATTTCATAAAAGCATCAAAATCTTAAAAAATTGTCATGTCTTTTGACCCGCCGATTCATTTCTGGCATTTTCTTTTAAAGATGCCTACAAAGATATTCATCAGACATGTTTAAAAAGAAAAAAAACAACACATTTAAAAGGAATGTTTAAAAGGAAGAAGATGAAACCTCATACAAATGGCCAGTAGCAAGGTTTAAAAGAGGAAAAAATTTTAAACATGACAAATGGATAAAAAACAATCTCCATATTATCAATAGAATATTATACATTCAAAGTTACATTTAAGTTATAGTTTCATTGAGGGACTCCACAAATCTTGAAATTGTTGGAAAGAATTGTTGACGTGTGGTGCACATATTTGCATTTTTCTGAAGAGGATCAACCACTTCTACCAATTTTTCAAAAGAGGTGGTAGTTATATTTATAGTTACATATTCAACAATATGAAATTATTGTTTAGCAGATGTTACTATATGTATATTTATTCTACATTGTCACTGAAAACAACAGCCTTCAAAGCTATAATAAACGAGTCCAATATGGACAAAAATAATATTTCCACACAGACATGTGAACACACACATATAAATATAGCATTAATTATTAGCTTTGAATCATAGGTTTGGGGATGACTTTTATCCTATCATTTCATTCAGTCGTGTTTTCTAAAGTTTCTACAACTTGCCATCTATTACTTCTGAAGTAAGAAGACTTCTGTTGTACTGCAACTGGCCAGCAGCATAAATTTACAAAGAGCTACCCACTGGTTAGAAGAATTGTTTTAAACTATTTCTTTTTTTTTTTTTCTTCTGCAAGCCTGATCCTTTTTAGAGAGTAGAAAAGGACTCCTTCGTGTTCTAGAAACTCTGTCCCCACGTTCTAGCGTGAATTAAAACAAATAAACCACCCTGTGCTCAGCGGGGTGTCCTCTCCTCTGCGGGTGGGTCCAGCACACGGTGCATCTCCATACATCAAATCCTGACTTTGAACTCTTGTGGTGGCTGATACTCAGGGATCTCCAAGTCCAATGCCAAATGCTATTGTAAATCTAAGAATTCTATGTCTCTAAATTCATCACTTTCAAATCCTAAAATTGTTTAAAACTAAATACCTTTATCTTCTCCTGAGGTCTAATCTGTTCATTCATTCCAGTTCAGCCAGGAATTCCCAGCCCTGGCTGTACATTAAAATCACCTGGGGACTTTTCTTGGAGCCCATTGGAGAGTCCTGTCTAGAAATCTGTACTTTTTTTTTTTTTTAATACATAGGATCTTGCTCCTGTTCAGGCTGGTCTTGAACTTTGAGCTCGAGCTATATACTTGCCTCAGCCTCCCAAAGTGCTAGGATTACAGGCATAAGCCACCACACCCCGCTGGAAACTATACTTTTTAAGGATTCCGAGGACTGAGCACCCCAGTTTGTTCATTCACCAACTGTCCATTATGTCCCTGTGGCTGCTGTAATAAACTATCATAAACTTAATGGCTTAAAACAATGGAGATTTGTTCTTTCACAATTCTGGAAGCCAGAGGTCCAACATCAAGGGTGGAACCATCATCCCTCTGAGGGGACAGTTTCCTCAGCTCCTGGAGGACCCTGAGGCTCCCTGCATTCTTCGGTTTCCACATCTTATGGTCCCCTCACTCTGACCTCTGTCTCCTCCATGACATCACTGGTTTGTCTATGTGTCTCTTATAAGGACACCAGTCACTGGCTTTAGGGTCCACCAGACTCTTCAGGATGACCACCTCATCTTGAAACTATAACTTAATTCTCTCTGCAAAGACTCTTTTGCCAAATAAGGTCATGGTCTTATTTGTTCTGGGAGACTAGGATGCAAACATACCTTTTGGGAGGCTACGACCCCCATTTCCACATGCCAGATGGCCTCCGGGTGCTGTGGGCACTGCTTTCATGGAGTTATTAGTCCAGTGGTGGGGGCAAGAGAGCTGAGCAGGGGTAAGGCAGGGGGAGGACACTTTGGGAGCACACAGCAGGGATGTCCTGCCCTGTCTTCCACAGAGCAGAGGGTGGTAATTCAAAGCATGGACTCTAAAGTTGGATTGCTTTGACCACACACTGGCTCAGATCTAGCAAAATTACTTAACTGTGCCTTCATTTACACACCCGTTAAATGGGAATAATCATCATTATCCACAGAGTTCTAATATTTCTGATTTTTTATAAGTTTATTCTCCTAAAAGATCTCACATAATGCCTGGAATCTATTAAATATCATGTGATTTTTTTCAATATATTTTTAAAATAAAATATGGAATCGACAACATAAGCATACAGAATTGTCCTCATACTAAAATATTCCATGTGTTCTATCTTTTACCTTTTAATAAAAAGGAAGAGATTAACACAAACTGAGTCAGGTAGGAGAAACTACTTCTACTTCTTAGAAACAGAGACAGCTGTTATTACATACTCACCGAACTCACTCTCCCCACCCTAACTTTTGGGGGGGTTTTAGCTTGAATAATAATCCTTACATACAATAAAACATTCAGACTGGACCATATTTCACAAATCCATTAAATGATACTGAAGACAGTACCTTTCTTAATGTCAACTGTTTTTTTGTTTTGTTTTGTTTTAATTAATTTATTTTTTTGTTAAATCATAGCTGTACACATTAATGCATTTATGGGGTACAATGTCCTGCTTTTATATACAATTTGAAATACTTACAACAAACTGGTTAACACAGCCTTCACTGCACTTTCTTAATTATTCTGTTATCACATTTATACTCTACACTCCTAAGAACAAAGCTATACAAATTTATTTTAATGTGTAAACACAGGAATCCTTAGGATCAAGAGTCCTGGTTGACTGGTAAATTTCACAAAAAGCAATGGGTCAGTCAAGCTAATGAAAAGAATGACCTATTCGGTTGATTTATAACACAGCAGAACCTCTGTAGGCTGACCACCCAAGGGACTGTAACAAACTGGTCAACACACAGAGGTGGTCAACAGAAGGAACTAGGCCTACTGTACTGATACGTACATGTGGTGCATGTCCAGTCTAGGAAATTAGGCCAACTTAGGAGGTGGTCAGTGTAGGAAGAGAGTCAACTATGGGGGCTCCACTGTATTTTTCTAAATAGATAAAGAAAAATTCCTGAAGGAATAATTCCAGATTTTCAAACATGGCAGCCCTCACAGAGAGTCTTTCGTTTACCTTGATTTGGTAAGGTAAAAGATCTTGATTTTACCTTGAGTTGGGTTACTAAAATACGGTATTTTTTTTTTGAAGAAATTTATTTCAGGGCTCTTGCTTGTCTACCCCATGAGCTTTGCTCTGTCTCTATTCCAATGTTCAGATGAGAAAGGGCTTCATGTCGTGGTCTCTGAACTCGTAAAAAGTCCCAGCTTATTTTCTCTGAGATTTGGGTCCCCACAGTGCAACAACCCCAGCTCAAACTACCCAGGGGCGCACAGTTTCCATGTAAATCGTTCATCCCCTACCTTTCCTTTCCTGGGGTTCCGTGTTATCTGTCCTCGACACTTCCCCACTTGCTTGTTTTCCTCATCTTCTCTCTCCTCTTTTGGCAACACCACTCTTTATCTTGTGGTCTTCATCTTTATTACCCACATTTCCTCGCAATCAGTGCTCATTAAAATATTTTAAATTAAGACCTTTGCTGCCTTTCTAACCGAGTGCATCGGGTCTTCCCCATGCAGCACATTTTTAATTCTTATCACAGAATTTCAGGCAGTTTGTACATTATATTCTATTAAAAACTCCATTCCACTCAAGGTTGTCACAATTCAGAGATTACAGTTTTGTGCAGGGTGTTTTGTTAGGGATATATTCATATATTCTCTTTGTTAGCTGGCAAACACGGCCCATGAGCCTGTATTTCACACCTCATTTGATATTACAGTTCAACAAAAAATAAAAAGTATAAAAAGAAGCAATTATTTATTTAGACGATGGAATGGATTTTAGAAGGAGATTAGATAAGCGTACATTGTTATGCCAAAGTGACAATCCCTTCCCTTCCCAGGGCCCAGGGGAGGTCAGACACTCAAAGTGAAGAAAGAGAAGGAGAAAGAGGACATTGGATGTGAACGCTTCCCATAATTATGTAAGTCTCCTTATATAACAACTTGGCTTTTTTCTCCTGTAACCTTTTTTTATCTCTTCCAAAGAGAATGTAAAAGTGATTCTCACAAAACCAAAAAATGATAGCCATGGCCTAGATTGGTCTTTTAATTTAAAACATTACCACTTGGTCAGTCAAATATTTCAACAAAATTAATTTCCTCTGCATAGACCACGGACACCACCACTTTGTACCCAGAGATTCCCGGGAGCATAGAGACAGAAGGCCCCATTCCGACTGCTCTAGCACGGTATCAGCGCCGGTGAGACTACAGTGACTGAAACTGCTCACTCTAGCCCTGTCACCATCAGCACCCGCTGCCCACCTGGAATGCTCCCCCCCCCCAGTCTCTATCCAAGTCCTTCGTCGGGGGGCTTATCACAGCCCTGGTTCTGGGGGTGGCTATAGCAACTGCTCCAAGGTGAATGCATGACCCAAGTTATACCAAACAGAGCCAGTGTTGACCCTCAGAACTTGTGCTGGGCCCCTCTGGGGAGAGCAGTTTTCTCCATAAGTGATCAAATCAGCAGATGGATGCTGGGAGCTGCCGGCAGGGCCATTGTGCCTCCAGGGTTAGGGTTAGGGTTAGGGTTAGGGTTAGGGTTAGGGTTAGGGCCATTGTGAGAAAATGGCCTGAGAAAAGCTCAGAGAAAAGGAGACAGGCTGTTGGGATACAGCCTGAGCACCCAGACCCAACATCTCTGGCCCCAGCCCTCCCCGAGCTTCTCCATCTGCACAAGGAACATCATTAGTACAGCACCTAATGGCGTCCACTGGACAGAGCCCCTGATAGGCCAAGCATCCAAGAGGTCACCTTCCACTAAGGACACAAACACACAGGACTACTGTGCAAAGCAGAGAATTAAACAGATGGCACCTTCAGAGAGTGTGGCAAACACTGCCAACTGACCACCTGGCACTGTTCTCCCATCCTTATTCCCCAGCAGTAGAGACCATCTCCCACTACAAAGCCTGAAAAGGATACCCAATATTCACTTTCTAAGACTACCCCTTAGGCAAGAGAACCCACTGCTTACTGATGAGATCTAAAAAGACTTCCATGGATACTATTGGAGAGGCTTTCTTCCTTGGTACAAAGGGGCACATGAGGAAAAACCCCTCCCATCCAGTCTTTGGATAGAGCTGGGTGAGTCTGTGATGCCTGGAAGAGCTGCAGCCACCTTGTGACCATGAGGAAAAGAGCCATACACGGGCAGAATAAAGTAGAAAGACAGAAAACACCCAGGCATCACAGCCGTGCTGGAGGATCCGCCAGCAGCGTGAGATGGTACAAGGCTACTGTAGCAGCCACTTTGAGGTGGGGTATTCTACTCCTCACACAGACAGCACCTCAGTAAAGGTAAAATTCCCAGGTGCTCTCACAACATTAACAGCTCAGGATTTGGGAGAGTTCAGCAGGCAGATGCAGATTTCTGGGGAAACCAGAGGCCAGGTGAGGTTGCAGACTGAAAACTCTTCATGGGTGTAAAGAACGATGACCAGCCCACTGAGCATGCAGTGAAAGGCACCCAGATAATTCGGTCAGTGATCTCCAAGAGAAGCTTTTTTTTTTCTCTAAATTCTGAGGAGAAAGAGGACCACAGCCCCTAGCACAGACCCAGTGCCTGGTCCAGGGGCTATGGCTGATGCCATAGGGAGCTCCGAGGGCCCCACAATGGTTTGGTTTGACCCATTCATGGAGGGACCTGATGACACTGGTGAACCTTGACCTTGGCCAGAAAGAGCCGGGGCTCCAAGTAGACCCCCCCTAGATACCAGTCCTGGAGGAGCAGCAGCTAGGGCTGGTGAGTGTCTGCAGAGAAGCCAGGCTGATTAAAACTCCTTCAAGAGCTCCCCCTGCCCTCAGCGCTGCTTGCAGACCTCTCAGGGAGTCCTTCAAGCCCTGCTCAGCACAAATACCCCACTCTGGTCTGTAGCCAGTTCCTGCCGCCCAGAGCCCCTGGGAATCTTGCAGAGGCTAGGTACTCCCTCACAGCCTCCCCCAATGTCTTCCCACTCTGCGTCCCCCAAAAGGAGGCTTTTGACCACATGACCTGGTCATTTCTCTCCCTTGAAGAGATCTTCAAAAGTAGACAACCCCTACCTGAGGTTGGCTACAGGAAGCCAACAGCACTTGCTGGACAACTCCAGAGGAAAGAGCCCCCCATTTCTCACACTCGCCTCACATGCCCCTGCCCTCACTCACTCATGGGGTGCCCTCACTCTGCACCTGAGCTATCAACTTTGAAGAGCTTAAAGACTAGAGAGGAAAGCAAAGAGAACAGATTGTGACAAGAAACGGTGATAAGTAACAAACCCAAAAGGGGCTTGGCAGACGAGCAGAGTGGAGCAGGAGCCAGTGGTTTTAAAGCAGGCAGCTGCGGGGCCAGCAAAGCACGTGAGCCCCAGCAGCAGAGCAAGTCTGCAAAAGATGCATGTCCAGTAAAAGGGGAAGAAAGAAGGCGAAGAGCCTGTGCAGAGGGGACTGCTGCAGCAGGGGCAGGAGCTCTTTCCAACTGCTGGAGGACCAAGGAGAGGAGATTGGCAATAAATAACCTCTGATTCCCACATGAGTTCAGCCCCATCATCCCCAAGGCTGGTGCCTGAGCTGGGCCAGACAGGCTGCCTGCCAGCAATGCCAAGTTCATCCACTTAAGATTCTGAAGCCATGTGCCAATTCCCAAGTGTCATATCAGCAAAATGACTTCATTTAAGCACTAAGGGATGGTTACCCCATAGCAAGAGCTAGCCTTGGTTTGCTCATTGAAAAGTACATTTTCCCCTGGCCTCTTCAATCATTCCTATTCTCCCTCATTTCATTCTTCAACTCTTTGCTACAAACAATAACAATAATAATAATAATTTAAAATGTGGTTATCAAACTCTCCACTGTGACAAATGTGAACTCGGGCCATTTTTGAGACTGCCACCCTAATTAGGTCATTTGTGTATACAGAGCATCCAGGATAAAAGCCTCGTGTGATGGCACGTCCCTGTAATGGAGCCATTCAGAAGCTGCATGGCTGAGCTATGCTGATGAGCTGAAAGGGACACATTTCCCATTTAGTGGAGAGGCAGTGCTTTATTTATACGCACGTTATTTTGCTATCAACTCTGGCAGTCACCCCTGAGCCCACCCCTGCCAGGGCACCTTGAGGGTCTCAGCGCTCACCTGCTCTGCGTGTCCGGGTGAAGGCCCATGCAGGTGAGGGCAGCCGTCGTCTGGTCACTGCCGTTGTCTATTTCCTCCTGGACTGCCCACTGGTCCTCATTGCTGAGCCTCACGGCCACTATCTTCACACCGGCTGCTGCCTTAATTCTGTGAGGTAGGGGGAAAGATACATATATAATAAAACCATCTTAGCCTGAAACAGACTGGTGACATATGGCACCAGAGCAACTCACTGGGAAAAGCGCCTGTAATGCCATCCCCCTTCCCCTGTGACCCTTGGGGAAGAGTGGCAGCAAGTGGCTTTCCTTCAAAACCTAAGTGTCCTGTTATTTCTACAAGTGTCTGGAAGTAGGAGCCCCAGATTCTTGCCATGTGCCTTAATTTTCTGTCTAATCAGCGAGTTGGGAACCAGATCACCTCCTGCTTCCGGGTGCCAGCGGGTTATAAATGAGGCTGGCGCCTCTGGGCAGGAGCAGATGGACTCTGCAGGTCCTGTCCTTCCCCTGGAGGTGGGGAACCTCAAGAGGTAGGAGGGACCATGAGAGACCATGGGGGCTGCAGAAGCCCAGGGGCCTGCAGAAGCCCAGGGGCCTGCACAGTGCAGGGGTCGGAGTAGGAGACCCCTGCACTGACCACAATGTGAGCAGGAAAGGATGGGAGTGCCCGGTCCTCAGGTGTTTGGAAAACAAACATGGCATTGAGGTGGGATGATGTGGTCAGGTACTGCGGGATATAATATTTGCAGAATTATAATCAACCATAAGTACAAGGGCTTTGCTGGGTTCTGTGAGTCCTTCTAGCAAATTATTGAACCTGAGGGCAGCTAGCATCAGAAAAGAGGGTGGTCCTGAGGACTTTCGGACTCTCCAGTGGGAGAGTCAAGGCTCCCACTGACTGCGTGCGAGGGGGCTGGAGGAGGAAGAAGGTCAAGGCTGAGAAGAACTTTTATACTGCACACTGTTTCCCCAGCCCTCCAACATCTAAGGAGAATTTCTCGAGTTCCAGGTGCTGTGCGTGAAGCACCTGCAAATACAAGGAGCAGGGCTCAGTTCAGACCAGTGAGTCTCAGGTGGTTTGGGCCACAGACCAAGGTTGCGGCTCACCACCTCCCGGCACCCATTTTATAGTAGAAAAAGAATTGCCAACCGATGCTAACTGGTCCTGAGCATCCTCTGCACGCCAGGCACCGCCCCGTGCCTTCCACTGTTAAAGCATGTCGTCCCCACACAGCCCCAAGGAGGAGGCATTACTTCTGCTTCCATTTTCCAGGTAAGGAAGCATGATGAGCATCACTAAACAAGAAAATTGGGTGGGTGTGGCCTGGGGAGGGAGATTTCTACTCTGCTTTAGCCAGAGAAGATAAAGATTCATATTTGGACTGTAAAAGATACTCAGGGTCTGTTTACTGGAAATTTACCAGCTAAAAGATGTAGATAAGCAGGTCTCCTGATGTTTGAGTTAACCACATAACCCACAGCCAGGAAATGCTTATGAGGAAACTAAATTAAGGATCATTCAGAAAAAAAAAAACCCAAGGACAAGAATAACCTAAAGTCATAACCATCTAAAGACAACACAAAGACAAGGGTGACATCTTGACAATACCATTGTGCCCCCAAAACCGATGACCGTACAATAGCAGCGGGCTCTTAGCACTGCTTAGTAATGTTTGTGGATTATAACAGCTGAGCTTTGCTGAGGCCACTCCCCTTGGCCAAACACTCCCCAAGGGCTTTACATAAATTAACTCATGTTGTACCTGTATCAATATATTTAATCCTCTTTACAACACTGTGAGTGGTTCTTGTTATCCCAGGTTTACAGAGGAGGAACTGTGGCACCAAGAGATTAGGTAACAGGACCAAATCACAAAAAGGAGCCAATATGGAGGCCGGATGGAGTCAAGGCCATCTCACTCCAGAGCCGGTCTTCCAGCAACAGAAGTGTGAGCCCCTGACAGCCCAGGGACTCAGGCCAGGCTGCCCAGATCCTGGCTCTGCCACTGACCTTTCTATAACTTGGCTCCTCATCCTTTCAAATGAGAAATAAATAATGGTGTCCCTGAGACACTCATGTCCACCCAGCACCTCAGAATGTGACCTCCTCACTATAGGGTCTTCATAGATGTGATGACACTGTCCAGGATTTAGGGTGGGCTCTAAATCCAATCAGTGGTGTCCTTATAAGAGACAGAAAAAGGCTCGGTGCCTGAGGCTCAATCAGCTAAGGCGCCAGCCACGTACACCTAAGGTGACGGGTTCAAATCCCCAGCCCAGGCCCGCCAAACAACAATGATGGCTGCAACCAAAAAACGGCCGGGCGTTGTGGCGGGCGCCTGTGGTACCAGCTACTTGGGAGGCTGAGGCAGGAGACTCGCTTGAGCCCAGGAGTTGGAGGTTGCTGTGAGCTGTGATGCCATGGCACTCTACCCAGGGGGATAGCTTGAGGCTCCGTCTCAAAAAAAAAAAAAAAAAAGAGAGAGACAAAAAAGGAGAAGACAGGGAGAAACTGAGAAGGCGGTGATGTGAAGACAGAAACAGAGATTGAGGTGATGTTTCTACAGACTGAGGAAAACCAGAAGGTACAAGAAAGGCATGAGATGGTTTCTTAACCCTGCTGACATCTTGATTTGGACCGTGGACTCGTAAACTGTTAGAGATACATTTCCGTGGTTGTTAAGCCACCATGTTTGGAGTCATTTGTGGTTGTGGTAGCACTAGAAACTGATACAGTGGCTGTCTCACAAGGTTGCTGCCAGGGTTAACTGAGATAATACAATATAAAGGGCCCACACAGAGCAAGTCCTACATACATGTTTCTTATTATTATATTATGCTGTGACCTATCATCCCAGGAAGGGATCGAGAAAGTCTCTCCGGGGGGATAATAGCTTACATAGACATAAAGCAAGATGACAAAGAGAAATAACTTCTAATTATCTTTGCTCTCCCTAGGAAAGCTGGGTATGTCCAGGAACAAAGAGCAGAGATGGAGTTAGTGATGGAGAGCAGCAGGATTCCCAGATTTCAAATTCCAGCTGCAAGACTGACCAGGTGTGAGGCCATGGATAGACAGTGAACTTCTGTGACTCAGATTCCTTGTCTATATAATTTGGGTATTAATGATATCTACCTATAATGAGGATTTAGTGAATCCATGTATATTAAGTGCTTAGAAGAACATGTAGAACAAAGAAAACTGATCAGTGTTTGCTATTATTATTTTTTTAACAACAAAATACTCTACACTCTTCAGAGGTCAAACACTCAGACATCCAAGTCCCTCTCTTTGCAAGATGTCTTTTGCAATACTCTAAGACTCCAGTCAGGATCCTAAGCACTTCCCCTCCAGATATGATTTCCTGATCCTACTCCTTCCTATTCCTTGGCAGAAAATTCCCCTGACATCCCAAGGTGGAGCAAATGTCTCCATGTCCCATTTTAAATCCATTTATTTCAGAAGTTTCCCTAAGGAACATTCAGCCCTCAATCCTTTGGGCCCAACAGACATCACTGTACACCTTAAAAGTTCTCAGGAACTTTGCGGTGGCCTCAATTGGTTCTTTTTAATCCAGTTCTGATGTGTCTACTAAAATGTCCAGAGATTGGGCCAACTCCAGATACAACTCACCTGGGAAGTTAAAATTATGCCCCCAGTTCCTTCAGACACCTGACGCTGTTTAACATTAATGCATTTGTCCATCAATGGACTCTCTTCTCATTGTCACAGTGTGGCTGCCGCAGCTCCAGATCTCACATCCTCATCCACAATGAAAAAGAAAGATTCTTTCCCCAGAATAAAAATCCTGGAGCCAGGTTTTCATTGGTTGAATTAGATTGAGAATTTAACCTTGGACCAATAACTGTGGCCTACAGTGGGGGCGGAGAAGGATGCTCTTTGGCTTAGCCAATCAATAACCATCCATGCACTAAAGCTGAAGTTAATCCCATCCTAATCACATGGGAGGGGTAAGCAAGGAGTAGCTCCTAAAAGGAAATTCAAGTTAAAACAGAACAAATCAATGCCGATACCAAGACATAAATCTAAAACCAAATTATTGACGTTCTGCTTCTCTCTTAAAAACAAGTTATAAAATTGTTCTAAAACCTAGTCCTTAGTCCAAACCCCTACTAATTTTAGATTATATTTGCTAGAACAACTTAAGCCCAGTAAAATCCACATCTTGAATATTCATTAAGTCTGTTTTAGAGAAATATCTTTAGGCTTGTTGATATTCTTAGCACTTGTTATTTAAAAACTACAATTATCTAAAACTACATGGAAAAGATAAATGGGGGACCGAACATGGAGAAAGATATGACCACAAGGTGGTGGTAATACAACAATAAGTCTTACTTGGGCAACACTTTGACAGATTTGCATACAAGGGAAGTCCCTCACATCAAGAGAGGGTCCAAATGGTAATGCTGGGAGTGGGGGGCACCATGGAGAAGGGGAAGAAGGCAAGGGAACTCTTAAAGAAGAAAATTTGAGACAGGAGCTCACAAGTCTGGGTAACATTACTCAACAGCACAGTGGGGAATCTCTGGGTCAGAGAACTCCAAAGGGCAGTTGCAGCTTGGGTTCTTCTGTAGCTACAGGGTTTATCTTATTTATGAATAACAGACACTGGACTCAATTTTACAGGGTATGCAAAACAGGCAGGCTCCAAATGGCTAAAAAGCTGTTTATTTGGGCTATATTTGAAACAATTGGATGCGTAAAAACTTGTTTGGTGCCAGCATGCTTCTGAGCTAACAGGATCCAGGCCTATTGTTAAAAAAAAAAACACTGGGACTAATACCCAGGGACTATCTTTGGATTGTTTATATAATAACCACTTTCTCACATCCACAGAAAACTTATATGTATATTTCCATAGGGCTTTTATTATTTAAATATTTGTTGCATGAATCCTCAAAATTATGGGATTATATAAAGGAGGAGAAGTTGGCAGAGCAAGAAACTACTCATTGATGACTTGAACCTCCAAGAAATAAATCCCCCGTCCTCGTGGCCCTTAGGTGACAGCACCATCTAACCCTACCCACCATTTCAACATCTCTGCAATCTTGGTTGTCGAGGCTCTGCTGACTGTCAGCTATCAATACAATGCAAATGCAGGGCAAATCTATGGCACAGTGAAGTTGCAAATATTGTGATATTGGAGGGTGGACAAATGCCAGCAGAGCTATTGACAAAGACAATGCAGCAAGGGTCCACAGTCACCCCTCAAGGGAGAATTATTGACAGTTAACAAGTGAAGAGGAGAAAATCAAGAGAGCAATCTGAATGGCAGAGCAGAGTGAAACTCTTGGGTAAACTGGAGAAACCCTGAAATATTTCAGCTAAATGGATCCTTTTGCAATCCTACTGGCAATATCAAATGCGAAATGAAAAATGCAAGATTGTGTAGTTACAGAAAATCAGAAGAAAGTGACAAATTATCGACAGGCGGTACATTCTTTGTTAGGAGTATCCACAGACTGGGAACCCCTGAACCCAAATTTTAATATCAGATAAAATAAACTTGTTGCCATCATCTTTATTTCATTTCTCAAGGAAGAAAAAATCCAATCAAGTTTCATTTTTTTATTATTTTCTGTGAAATTGTTGTTTTCATTTTCTAGATGATTCATGTTAATCAGCCAAATATTCTGGGATTAAAGAAAAGTTCTCCCATCAAAAAAAAACTTTGAATGGCAATACCCACAAAAATGCATGTTTCGTGTGTGTGAAAATATTTTGGTTGGAAGCAGAATGCTGGCTTCCTTATGGTTTCTGACACAGCACGTCCCATCTGCCTCTAAACCTTTGCACTTGCTGCTCCCTCTGTCTGGAATTCCCACCGTAGACAGCAGCATGCTCATTCCCTAATTTCCTTCCGGTTTGGGCAAGTGTCACCTCTCAGTGAGACCTTCTTGGACCACCCAATTTAAAATGGCAAATTCCTCTCACCTTCAACACTTTCTGGTTTCCTCCTTTATTTTTCTCCTTAGCACTAAACACTGCTCCACGTACTTTGCTTTTTCCCTTGTTCATTTTCTGCCTCCCCTCACTGGCAGAGAGGAGAGATTTTTGTATATTTTATTTCCCACGTTATCTATGATGCTGAGAACCAGGCCTGGTGAAGGGGTAGAAGGATCTCGGTCTAAGGTCTTATCTTTTTATTTGTTTTACCTTTACTCTGGATGCTTCATGAATATGAGACTTTGAGGAATAAAAATGCTCAGTAAGAGACATCACCAAAATATGCCAAGAGGGAGAAGGGGGGAGAATGAAGCCATCAGAATCGTACAGACCAAAGGTTCTCAAACTTAAGCACATCAGGATTACTTGTGCCACTTGCAACGATACAGAGATCTGCACCCCACCTCCAGAGACTGTGATTCAACAGGTCTGGGACGGGCCCTGTAATGCTATGTTTTTTTATAAAGCTTTCTGCGCTGGGCTCCATAGCTGGGCACCACCAATCTGTGGTCATCTATAGTTCTCTCTTGTGTTGATGGACTCCACTGTGGTTAGAGCACCAGCCCCACACACCAGGGATGGTGAGTTTGACCCTTGCCTGGGCATGATGAACAAGTAAAAAAGTAGAAAAAAAGAAAGAAAAATGCAGGCCTTTTTAAAAAGCCACCATTCTGATGCAAGTGGTCCTCACAACACCGTTCAGAGCACATTTTAGATAATCACATTCTGTCAAGAGGAGTAATGCAAAGGAGCATCTGGGGATTGACACACTCTCTGAGACGAGCCCAGCCCCGGGCACTGCAGCATTTTCAGGGTGTGATTAAAGTGTAAACTCTTCATTTGGGTTCTCCCCGAGAACCACTTTCTCTGTGATAAATTAACCACAGAGAGAGGTGCGTGCATCTGATGAAAGCTCATTTCAAACTATGATTTAAACCTGCACAAACTACAGGGCAGGGGAAAGAGTGCAGAGAGCGAGGCCCGCCAAGATGACCACAGAGCAGGTGGAGATCTGCCCTCTCGCACTCTCCTGGAATCCTCGACATTGAGGATATAGACTTTTGGCCTCTGAGTTAAAAAGACAAGAGCCATCTTGATGGACAAACAGACAACTGGTGCTGGAAAAGCACATCCACCAGAGAGGAGTGTTGGGAAGCGTGAATCTCAGCCCCAGAGGGGGCACACGAAAGGGCTTCCCTGTGCAAGTAAGAACTTCCCCAATGCAACACATGCTGATTACTAGGGACTATTGCTCCTATCTTGTCTCATTGTTCAGTTTCATCTTTCATCTAAGAAAGTCAATTACTAAGCAAACTACGCATACAGCTTTGGACAAATCAGAAATCTGACGTCATTACAAGCAAACGAATGGTCTTAATTATTTTAGTACTTCTACCATGATGGCTGCCTTGATTCTGTTTGTTTTTCTGTTTTTCGCCTCCTGGGAGATAGCTAGATATCAGAAACGTGGAAAGATGATTTGCAAAGCAATGGAGTCCATCAAAACAAGAGAGAACTATAGATAAGAACGATAGCTGCAGCTATTTCTTCTACCATTGTAGACATTTCAGCTCCACTCCCTCCGGGGCAGCTCTGGGCAGGAAAACACCAGTAGGTTCATGTCTGCAGGATCCCTTCAGCCCATGGAGCTGATCTGATCTTCAGCCTGTTCTCCCAGGCCTCACTCAGTGAGACGGTCATGATGTTGTTTCCCCAGCTGAAGGATGGCTCCTCATGCGACACTTCCTTCCCAGGTTCCAGCTCCATATACACCGGGCGAATCTCAAACCTCAGGAGTCTTCGGCAGCCGACCTCACAGAGGAAGTTTACCCCAAACGTCCTGTTGGAGCTCTCCTGCTCCATGCCAGCTGTATGAGTTTCCCAGACACTGTTGTAACACATTACCACAGACTGATGGCTTAAAACAACAGAAGTTTATTCTCTCACAGTGCTGGGGGCCAGAAGTCTGAAATCGAGGCCTTGGCAGAGTTGGTTCCTTCTGAGGCTCTAAGAGAAAGAGAATCCATTCCCTGCCTTTCCAATATCCCATCCTTACACACTTACACACACACAGACATACACACACACACACACACACACACACACACACACACACACCCTTCTTCACACTTTCCATAGTACCAATATAAGTAAGACCAAAGTCCACCAGTCTGCCTTGGCCCCAAAGATATAAACCTAACAAAAACTGAGTGGGTCCAACACAGGACATGTTTCCCTCAGCTGAATATTTGGGGACAGTCCATGCTACATATCTATATATAAACTCTAGGGAGATTTGCTATGCTCTCCTGGTCCTCTTAGCTCTGACTAATCTCTTTCCCTTGAGTGTGACCAGGACCAGAGACTTTCTTGTAGCTACTAAAAAGTAGCAAAGTTGCTGGAATGTCCCTCCATGATATTATATTTTATAGACTCCATCTCACCAGAGACCCTCTCCCTAGGTGGCTTTGTAGAAGTAGGCAGCCAGGTTTGGAAGCCCATGTGTCAGGGAGCTGAGGGTGGCTTTGATGAACTGAGGGCAGCCAACAGCCATCAGGAATCTGCAGCCCTCTGCTCTGCAACAAGAAAATAAATTCTACCAACACCTGAGTGGGCTTGGAAGCAGATTCTTCTCCATTCGGGCCTCTACATAAGAACACAGCCCGGCAGACAACTGTGACTGTGTCTGTGAGATGCTAAGCACAGGACCCACCCAAGCCATGCTCTCCAGGTCACCACAGTCCTCACCACGCCCTACTCCCTAACACTGAGGCTGAGTTCCAGTTGCCACTAATTACTGCATTTGCTCCACGTTTTTTCTCAGAGTTGAATCGGAAATGAAAAGTGTCTGTGTCTACATCAATTGTTTTCCCACATCAGTCTTCTTTAGTCATTTTTGTTGCCAGCCAGGCCCCCTGGACAATAGGTTTCAATGAGTGCAATACCGCACCTTGGAGGACACGTGTGTAAAAATGAGTAGGGGTATTTGGGGTTTCCCAATAACTCAGGGAGCAGGAAGGTGAGACTTTAAAGCATTGCTGGGGCCTAGAAATGCTAAATGCCCTGCCATGCACAGAACAGTCTTGCCCCCTCCAAATGCCAACAGCTCCCCCACTAAGAAACACCAGAACACAGTAAGCAGACCCCTGAGTTTTTCAGCCCCTCCTCCATGCAAATGCCAATGATGTCTTCTCCCAGCAAACTGGGAGAACCCCAGCTGAGCAGCTGACACCCCCTCACTAGTCTGCCCTTGCTATTGTATGGGGCACACACTTATCTTTCAGTGCTCAGGAAATAGGACGGGAAATGACGTTTTTACAAACTCTGGGTATTCTCTGTCAGTATTGCAAGTAAAAGCAACACCTGCCTCAATTGCAAGTCCACTGTTGTCCCCACCCTCAGGAATGGGCTCTGTCCCACCTTGAAAATCAGTCCTTCTTCAGATCACATCTAAAACCTGCCATGACAGAGGCTCCTGCGATGCAGAAAGCCTCCTCCCCAGTGACTCCCAGCCAGAGCCTCTGGTCACCATGACCACACAGCAAAGTTCATAGCAATGTGCGCCTCTCTGATGCAAAATTATTAAACACACAAACGCACACACACGTACACACACTGTGACCAACACTTGGCAGGAGGCAGGGAAGTTGATATTTTCTCAGGGCCCAATAAAGGGTTTTTCATGATTCAATTAGTAGGGTAATATTATTTTAGGGGAACCTGGGATTAGTAAATGTAAAGTGATTAAGAACTAAAAAGTACTTTTGATATGAAAGGGATTTGGAAAGAAGATACAGTCTTGGGGATTTGGGACTCAAAGTATATCTGGGAGGCAGTCGATTTAATTTAAGGTCTATTGGCCAAGTGTTCACTACATGTCGGGAGTTAACCACCTACTGTGTGCAGGAGAAATGGGCAGTCCTAGGAGACACACAGATAGAGTGGTGAAGTTAGGACCACAGATGTTAAAGCTACATGCCTGGCTGTGTGACCTTGGAAAAGTCAACTGGCCTGTTTGTACCTCTATTTAATCATCTGTAAAATGGGGAATATTAATCTTAGTACCTACCTCACAGTGTCACTGTAAGGATTAAGTGAAGATAGAGTATATAAAGTGCTTATAATAGAGCCTGGCACACACTTTATACAGCATTCACTATAATGGTGTGAGTGACAGGAGTGTCCAGGTGCTGTCCTCTTCATAAACAAGCCCAGCCCTCAATGCTAAAATCCCAACGAATCATCCTTTGGTGAAACAATGTTTCAGGGACAGACTAAGGACTAGAGAGAAAATATTCTCAGACTCATCTAACAAGTTCCCGCAACCCTGGCCATCTCCCACACAGAAGACCAGGAAAACTAATGGAATCTGCCCGGTATCTATCACCCCCCCAACTTCCCCCTGGGGAGCCACTCATGCTCAGCCTAGGCAGTGCAGATCCAGCTAACTCTACTCTTGGCTTCAGGGATTGGTATGTGTGCAACCAGTCAAAGCATCAGAACCATGTGGCTCAACCAAGCCAATCAGAACTTTCCATCCCCTATAGCCACAGTTGACTGGCTTACAAATAGAATTGTGATACCAGATTTATCAGAGATTGTCAGGCCCAGCTCTCTTACTAACCCATAAGGACTGCAAGAGTCCACCACTACCTGAGAATGAAACCCAGCTACGTTGTCTCAGCATCTAGATCCAGCCAGACCTGAGGCTGTCTTTGAACTTTTCAGTTACATGAGCCAATAAATTCCCCATAAGCCACTTTGAGTTGATTTTCTTTTATTTGCAATCAAAAGTTCACTGATTAAAAAACAGTCAGGCTCTGACATTTCTACCACTCAGAGGACAACATAAAATCCTCCTGAAGTTCACAGAAGATACACACATAAAAATTACCCCCCTATAACCCAAGGGCCAGAGAACAGATGGGAGAAGGATGTTCAATATTTCAACTATCCTGAGTACAGAGAGCAAATAGTAAATGAAAAGAATCTATGGAAATAGAGTTCCTGTCTCTTTATCATATCTATCACTTCAGTAATAAATATTAATAAAAAAGCCAAGATACAAAATCTTGACTCATAACTCAAAAATAACCTGACCTTTTATGGAATTAAACTCATTTTCTTTCAGACCTACAATTTGTAGAATGTTTGGTGATATAAACTGTGAAATTCCCATTAAGAATCATCTCACCATGGCAATTTAAAGCATTTTATCACTCATGATGAATTTTTTCACCTCCTTCTCTCCTCCCCCCAGCCCAAGTTCACTCAAGGGTTCATCCTGATGCATTAGATATTTTCTGTCCTTGAAGTAACTGGGTCCTCCCGGCTACCAAGAAAAACTCTGGCACATGTATATGCATGTGTGCACACATACACACACACACACACACACACACACACACACACACATCCATTTTCACAACTCCATTTGCCATCTGTATTATGATGATCTTCAAAGTTATTTTGCAATCTAGAACTTTCTTCTAAATCCCAGATTGATAGCCAAATAAATATTTGAAATCACCCCTTAGAAGTCTCAAGGACATTCAAAACTGAGTATGTCCCAAAACTGAACTAAAGGTCAACCCACCCAAACATAAAAACAAAGCCACCCTACTGCTCTTGTCCTCCTTGGGAAAGGACCATTGATCACCAGATCACTCAAGCCAGAAGAATGCAGGTCAACCTTGACACCCCTTTCCACAACTGTCCCCTATTTCAAGTTCATTAGCAAGTCCCAGTCATTCCATTCCTTTCCTATTGTTAGGAAAAGCCCAAAAACCAGCATGACCCTGCTGCATGGTCTGCACCATGACTAAGAGATCATGAAAATTTCTAACAGAGCTAAAAGCACGGACTCTGGAACCAGACTGCCAGGGTTCAAATCCTGGCTTTACTGTGTATCTGCTATGCAAGACCCTTAACCTCTCCGACCTTAAGTTTTCTCATATGTAAAATGGAATAATAGTAAGCATATCCTAGGTGTCGTGTAAGAATTGAATTTTAAGTGCTTAGTGGATGATATTTTAATTATCTCTCTGGACTCGTGGTTCTGTACTTCTTTACTGGTCTTTCTCAGTTCCTCCTGGGCTATCAGGGCTGTTCTGTTTACTCCTCCACAGCCACTGTCCAGCCTTCTCTACTCTGCTCTGTACCACCAGAGCTGACAGCTATGAATAGCATCACCTAGAGGCTCCCTTGTTCTCTCTTTGGCTTCCAATTGGATTCAGCCAGTAGGAAGGATCACAGAAGATTAGATGGCAAGAAAAGAGAGGCTGGGATATGTATCTCCCCAGCTTCTCCCTGAGAGTGACAGTGGCTGGGTTTGTCCCCCTATGGATACAGTTCTTATAGAGAGCATCATTCCATAATGTTTATGGAAATACATTGAGGTGGTGATTCCAATCTAATATGAGCCTCAAGTTATATTGATAAATAACCCCAAAGTTCCACCATAGCCTGCTCAGAAGAAACCTCTGCCATCTTCCCATTATCCAATAAGAAAAGTGCTCCCTTTCCCAGGCTCTTCATGTAGAGTGGGGGGTGGAGAGACACAGGGGGTCATTCCTCTCTTTTCCAACCAAATTGTAAGCATCCCTACAGAAGGGTCCCATTTTTATTTATCACCACATCCCCTCATAGTGACTCACCCAGGACCTGGCTCTTCACTATTTTCTTAACTGCTGCATTGAAGTGATGGAATACCACAGTAATACCCAAAAATGGGAGCTAGAATTTACTGAGTTCTTATTGGCTCTGGACTGTTCTAGGTGCTGTAATGACTCTCTTAAATCTGATAACAAGAAAATGAGGAGCAAAAAGGAAAGTGAGGAGCAACAGGTTTAGATAACCTGCCCAAGATCACACAGACAGTAAGAGGCAGAGCCAGGATTCAAACTCATGAAATCTGAGTTCTAGAACCAGAGAAGAGAGAGAGCAGGAAAAGATATCTCTGCTGAATTATACAAGAATAGAAGTAAAGGACAAGTCCTACTTCTCTGCCAAGCCTATATGAAACACCTATGCCCCGCCATGCTCTATCCCAAGTCCCTGCTGTAATTTTTGCATGACACTTATAACACCCTAAAATTATTTAATTACTGTATACTTATTTAGTGTTTGTCTTCCTAGTTCTTAATCTAAGACCCCTGAGGAATTTTATCTGCCTCAGTAATAGCTGTATCCTCAGTGCCTAGTTTTAAAAACTAGATATATCAATCTACATGTGTGCATTTGTGTATGAAGAAGATAAAGAAAAGGGGAGGCAAAAAGGTGTGGAGGGCAGAAAAGGAGAGACTGTTGGCTTTTCCTTGTTTAACTCCTGTGTTGTTGCCTTGTTGCAACCAACAGGGATTGCTTTTGTAGCTGGAGGAGAAAAGTCAATGAATTGTGAAATACGAATGAATAGAAAGGCTGACTCAAAAGTTCTGGGATCCAGAAACCATTTCCAGGTGTGTGTAATAGTTGCCAGGTCAGGATCGAGGAGTGAGGTGGGGATGACAGACGGTTTGCCTCATGCATCTACACAGTCAAATCACACTGGGTACCCAGAGCCCTGTTTTGGAGAAGACTCAGAGGTCACCTCCGGGTTTGGCAGGAGAGAATGCTGTGAATAGTTTTCCGAGCCATGGGCAAAGGGTGTTATTGGCAGCTTTCTGTCATACGTCTGCCACCCTGGCCTCAACTATTTCCTGGGCAGACTGTTGACTGTCACACAATGCTCCAGACTGGAGCAATCAACTCAAATCCAGGTCCAAGGTTCAGGTCCAAGGAAGATAGCAACTAAACTATACTGGACAGCAGGATTTTATGTTTTCTAAATGCCTCTGGAAAGGGAGATTTAACAACCTCCCCCATGACCAAGTCCTGCCTTCTGCGGGCCCCCACGCCTCGCATATTATCACTACTTGTGTCACGCCGCCAGCCTTTCAGAACCCAGACAGAAAACCCATAGTCAGCACAGCAGATGGTAGAGGAAGCCTCCCTCCCAGTCAGAGGCTCTGCTCATTCCAAAGCAGTCTGCAGCTCTGACCCCCAAAGACTTCTCCTTCCTTTGAAGTCCCTTAGAAGGCACTCTCTGTTAGTCTCACGATCCAGAATTCCTTACATTTCCCTTTGTGGTTAGTTAAGAAGAGGTAGAAGGTTGGATAATACAGGAACGAACAGATAGAAGAACAGAAGATGGGGACAGATGCTCCTCCATCTTGATCATAAGATTCTTACAAGTCACTGTCATTTCTTATTTTGAGCATCTAATATCCTACCTGGAGCCCCAGAACAGCTGCTTGATAAATCACTACCTACAACAACAATGTTGGTGATATTTGCAAACGGGGGGTACAAATCTCAAAAGCCTGGTCTAATGCCGAACCTATATAAAGTACCCATATCAGTAGCTTTTCAGCCTATAGGAGGAGGGATGGTGACCCCATTGGCTACCAATCAGCCACACAGTAAGTGGAGGTTCTGGTCTCTATGGGGACACACAAAAGACCAAGGAAACCAAGCTCCAGTTGACATTGCCTTGACTTGCCTTCCTGCAAGAGCAAACTCTGTCTTTTGCACACAGACCAGAGATCCATCCATTTTTTAATTAATGAACAACCAGCAAGCTCATGTGGGTACTTGTATTTGAGGGTCTAGTGTTTCTAGCTGTGTCCGTGGAATAGCTCCAATGCTATGAACAGAGACTTGGAAAATGAGAAGAAAAAAAAAATTCTCAAGTCTCCTTTCAGAAGAGAGTGTCCTATGCAATGGGTCATCAATCAACTCTGTGGGGAGGAACAGAGACAAATACTTTTAAGAAACCTGACTTGTCTCTGGGACAGTCAAGGTTGCAGGTAACTCTTTTAGGGATCTTTAGAATCATCCTGCTTAGTCAACATCTCCTCTGTACCTCAGACTCCTTAGGTGAAGGTTATCACTTCAGAAACATCCTTCAGAGGTGGATTACAAATATTACTCATCCAGAAAACAGTGTAAGCCAGAGCAGCCTGGGGTCTCAGAGAGTGTGAGATTTATTTTGAACGTGGCTACTGTTGGCCAAATCATCACACTTCCTTGTGCATTGCCAATGCACTGTTCTCATCATTGCACACCTGAAAACTCAATCAGGTATCACTGGATCAGGGAAAAACTGTCTCCTTTCGGTTCCTCCTAAAGGCCAAGATTATCCACCCCTCAGAGCCTTCGCATTTTCTTACCCCTCCCTGGCTACCCCATGGCCCTCTGGATATACCAGTATCACTTTATTCGCTGTTCACATACTTATGTACCTTGTCTTGCCTCCACAGGGACTGTAAATTATAACAAACAAATCATTAAGGAGAGAACAAAAATGCCATAAATCATTAAGCAAAGAAAAACAAAGTTGCAAAAACAAGCAGAATCTACTAATTTACTCATCTGTATCGAGCACTGTTTTCATTAGGCAACATTGCTACAAAAGCACTTTCAATACACCACTCCCCAGTTCAAAAAATGCCATTGGCCCCAATGCTGACCCATGTTCAGGCCATATATGATAGAAATATCTAAAAGAAATTTTATTGCCAAATTTTATTGTGTAACTACTGAAATGAAAATAGAAAGGGGGAAAGGGTTTGGGTGATGAGTCGGTATGGGCAACAATCATGAAAGTGTCTGTGAATGACTGAACTCTGGGAAACGCCAATTTGAGAGACGACTGGGGCTGTCACTGGCTTTCTCATTCAGCCCCATATTCTCCTGCAACTGCACCCCAGTGGTCTTTGAGCTACAAATGAAAGAAGCAATCTCTACAAGAGGTGGCCTCGCTGTCCAATTCAATTCAGCTAAGATGAGAGCAGCTGGGACCACAACATGAGAATCCCACTCCAGGTTGGGTCTGCTCAACAGCTCAGATAAAAGAAGAAAACACATCTGGGGGAGGCATCGAGCTTCTAAAAAAAGAACTCAGAGTTTATCTACAGTTGTCAGAAAACGTTCTGCTGTGGAACACACAGCCCTTACCTTCACCTGTCTACATCTCCTCTGTCTCCACCAGTAACAAGTTACACAGTGACCAAGAATGGGAAGCCACAAACAAAAAGAGTTTTCAAGCAAAGAAATGGCAAAAAATCCCCACAGATTTTTAAAAGCAAAATGGCTACAACTTTCACAAAGTTAGACTGATCTGGAATAACTTAACAAGGGGCTCAATCCTAAGACACACTTCAAGAGCAATGTTAATGAACTAAATTTAATGCAACTGCCTGGTATCAAATTACAGTAATCAGACCACCCACCTCTAACAGCCTTTCAATTTTTTTCAAAGACCTCTGTATCATGTTTATATCTCAAATGATTTAATGGTTCTGTCATCCAGAGACTGAAGCTTGGAGAAGTGAAGTGGCCTGAGCCAAGTCTCAAAGAGGCAGGACCAGACTCAGACATCTAACTCCAGGGCTCTCCACTACCCCACCCCCACTGCTCATTAAGAAGGCAGTAAGAATCCACCTGCTTTGTGTTCTCCCACCAAACATCCTGTTCAGAATTATCATTCAGTATCCTGGGACAATCTCTTAGAATGAAAAAGATAAAACCAGGTGAACCCAACTAGGAAAATAGAGACACTACACTGACTGCACCAAGAAACTGCACATGCCTTAGAAGAAAAGTGAACCATATCCTGATGTTGTCTGTGTTTTAGGAGCCTAAGGATATTGGGTTCACAACAGAAATTACTTATGTCAAGTATAAAATCATATGACAACAACCTGAAACTCAATGGGGGGCTGTAAGTTAGAGAGTTCTTTGCTTATAAGCAACAGAAACCCATTGTGGTCCACACTGGTCTCAGAAACAATGGTGAGAGAGAGAAGTTTGTAAATGAGAAAGAGGTTTCTAAAAAGGAGATTGGCCATCTCATAGAATAGTGGGGGGGGGGGGCAGGGTTAGAAACACAAGCCTAGAAATGGGCCAAGATGCAGGGGCAAGACTCTGAAGACTACTTGATCAGAATCACCAAACCCCCACCCCCAAGCATCCACTTCAGCTGCACCAAAACAGCTGAAGGGGCTACAGAACTGCACTTTCCACTAACATCCTGGGTCCTCATAGCAAATGCACATCACCTGTGCACCAGTTGACAGGAGGGACCCGTGTCTGTGCCCAACTCCGTCCCTGTCAGATTTACTCATGTGTGCACACACATATGTGCATTCACACAGGCACGTGTCCCACATACACACATGCACACACGTGCAGCAGCAGACGCCGGTGATGCACCAACCCCTCAGCCCTTCTGATTTCAGCACTTGTGTGGTGGACAGTTCCGTGCACCACCACCAGCCCCTGTCCCCAGCAGGTAATTACATTAAACTTAATTCATTAACACCGTCATCAAAACATTCCTGAGCTCTGCTCCGTTAGCTTCCCCAAGTCAACATTCAACCAACTGGGATGGAGGTCAGCTTGACCAAAAGTTCCCATATTCCTGTGGAGCCATTCTGAGGCATCTTGTGCATGGTTCCAAGAGAGCACCCCAGAGGCAAGATGTCGCAGGGACCCTTTATCAGCTTCCTTTTCTTCCTGGCCCCATTCCCCCACCACCACCTTCTGCTTTCCAGCATCACTTTCCAGATAAACTGTCTGGGCCCTAACTCTCTGGCCTTGAGTCTGCCCTGGGTCTCCATGCACATCTTGCCTGTACGTGTACATCACCCAGTGTCTTGCACGGGAAGGGAGTAGGGGCTTGGACCTCAAGTAGTTTGGAAGCTGCCCAAAATATTAACACCCCAATGCCTCCACCACAAGGCTGAGGGGAACCTGGCTGAAGTTCCCCTGAGCTGGGGCAGAATTAAGGCTGACCCTCGTTTTATACATGCAGTGTGCTTAGCAGTGAAACTGACACATAAAATCAGTATCTTCCTTTCTCTCTGCATCTCTCTCATGGAGAACAGAAACAATTCTGAGCATTTAAAACAGAGGGAACTTAATCCAGGGAGGGGGCTACATAGGTAAGTGCATCTGAGAAGCCCAACAGAGATTAGCTCAGCAGGAAGCTGGAGATCCTTGGTCCCAGAAGGACAGAAAGAAGTAATGTTCTTAGAGCCAGAGCCAAGGTCACTTGAAGGACAGTAGGACCACAGAGGGCTCCAAAGGCAGGAAAAATGTGGCTGCTACCATAAATGCCCACAGGCAGAAAGAAAGGAGGGTGCCCTGGCTGCCGGTGCCCCCACTGACTGACACTGACTAAAGGGACCCTGTGAACCTTCAGGTCAACCACCAGCTGACCCTGGGTCAGCTTCCTCTGGTACAGATAGGGCAAGGGAAGAGTAGCCCATGAGTCTGACAGCATAACCCAGGCTCTAGCACATGCCCTACTCCAATCACAGTGCTTGGCATTTATCCACAAACCCCTTCAGTGCCCTGGGAGATGGATTCATCTGAGCTGGAAGGGTCAATTCACCTTGCTCATGGTAGTAGCCATCATTGAATTGTGGTCCTAAAAGATATGCCCACCCATGTGGAGAAAAGGGAACACTTCTGCACTGCTGGTGGGATTGCAAACTAATACATCCCTCTTGGAAAGTCATCTGGAGAACACTTAGAGAACTAAAAATAGACCTGCCATTTGATCCTATAATTCCTCTACTAGGTATACATCCAGAAGACCAAAAATCACACTACAATAAAGATATTTGTGCCAGAATGTTCACTGAAGCCCAATTCTTATTTGCAGGGTCATGGAAGAAGCCCAAGTGTCCATCAACCCATGAATGGATCAATAAATTATGGTATATGGAACGGGTGGAGGGAGGGGGATTGGAGGGACCATTTTTGAGGTCTATCTTACAGGGGTACAAGTGAAACTCTCTAAGAGTAGAATCAGAATGTTTTAAAACTATAACTGAGAAAATGACATGAAGGCTGTGTTGATCAGTTTGAT
>CAUYQV010044096.1:0-27351 GCA_963574575.1 Galagoides demidoff | reverse complement strand
GTAAAGGTCTTCTTAGAACAGATAGCTCTTAGTCTTTAACAAAGCTTGGTAATCTTCAGCAGAGATGCTGTGCTGGCGTTCTGCAGGCAGGAGAGGAGACAGAGTCAGAGTAAGTGGATCCGTGATAGAATGCGCATGCTTTTTGACTGCCTTCTCCTCCAGCCTAATATAAGGCTGAGCTCCTGCTTCTCAACACCACAGGTGTAGAGACTGCCAATTCACCAATGCTCTCATCTTGTGAGTTCACTCATGCTTGTTAGAACCAAATCTCTCTCCATGCCCTTTTCACCAAGGTGTTCCTTACAGGTATTTCCTATAACTCTCACTCCTCCTAGCCATAGGCTATACTGGCTGCTACAATAGGGGACTTATAGTCAGTCATTTTTATAAACTTATTCTATTGTTATTTAACTTAAATGTAGTCCCTTTTTTAGATGATGAAACAACAAATTATTTGGCTAACATTATGAAAACTTTATAATGACGTAAACTCCTTTTGAATCTCATGAATTGAAAGTCATTTTTTCATTTTCTATAATTTTATGCCTTTGGTTTATAAAATAAAACTGAATATATCATAGCAAGTGACTGTCAAACATTAATATTTTACTGTGAGTCTACTGTCCTTTTTTCAAAGAATTTTACTTCTCATAATAACCATGCCATGTTTCTAAGGAAATTAAACAGACTGGAGAGTTCTGCCATCAGGTATTTGCTTAGTGATAGGGATTGTTTGGGTGTGTATGTGCGTGTATACAGAGGGGATTGTACATAGAAGAAAATCAGTCACAGTCTAGTCAAAAGTTCAGAAATCACATCTCTTAATATAACAGCAGAAATAGAATGTAAATAATTATTAGGTTAAAAATATTTCAATGAAGTGACTGGTCCTATAAGAGCGCTATAACACACTGAAGTTATCTTTTCCTTCCATAAATTATTTCATTCTATACATTTGGTTCTACAATTGGCAGCATCAAAATTCCAATTCTGGATTTTTTTTTGCAGTGGGGGCAAGGCAATAGGATGCTACTGGCTGAGCTGTTAATGGCACCTGGATGCTACCACTGCAGTTGGCGAACCCAGTGGTGGTGGCATTTGAGCCCATCAGCGTGGGCACCATGCTGTCCTCTCCAGGAATATCTATTGCCACTCTTCCTAGTGCTGCCACAAGGAGCAGCCACTCAACGCCTTCACCTTCAAGTTAGATTTGGAGAAGAAACTGTTTGGACAATAGGTGACCATGGAAGTGATTCTCAAGGCACTGACTGGCTTCAGGAACAACAGAAATCCCGAGAAACCACTAAACCTTTCTTACATGGCTGGGCTGGTACAGGCAAGAATTTTCTCAGCCAAATTGTGGCTGAAAATCTTCACCCAAAAGATTGAAGAGTAACTTTGTCCACCTGTTGGTGTCAACTCTGCACTTCCCACCAGGCAAGAGAACCCACTCTTATCTAATCCACAGGCCACTGGGCCTGGTCTGGGCCACCTGCTCACTAACTCTGGCTTCTGCTTCTTTTCTTTGCATTGCAATAGCCCCAGGCTCTATGGAATTAAGGTCCATTTAGTCCTCTCCTACAATTTCTTCTTATGTGGTTCCAAAATAATCTAGTGGGGTAGGGAATGTTACTTCTATTAAAAGACAGAGCCAAGAG
Organism: Galagoides demidoff; assembly: GCA_963574575.1. NCBI lineage: Eukaryota > Metazoa > Chordata > Mammalia > Primates > Galagidae > Galagoides > Galagoides demidoff. The sequence goes on along the minus strand of CAUYQV010044096.1, from coordinate 25,693 downwards.
AAGCAAGGTGATTTACTCCTTATAATCTTCATGACTTCAAGAGCAAGAACTTGAACCCAAATCTCCCAACTGCGTGGCAGCCACCTTCTCCAATGAGTGAAAGCACCCAGCATTCCTTGGTGTGAGGTGGGGAAGTCTCAATGATTTCCATGGGCAGGGCTTCATTTAATGCCCCCCACCTGTGCACAGAGCAGAGCCTCGGCATTTTGCAATATAGATTTGAGATGTTTTTCCTCCTAAACTGTTTCATTCCCTTGTTTCTCCCATCTATCAAGTCCTTAGCCTTACTTTCTTCAAAGAAAGACTCAAAGAACTTAAACTTTGAGACCGTCTCTCCTTTTGAGCTGTTCTTTCACATTTAATATATATAAAGTCATCTAGAAAGGTTAATTCTCATTTCAGGGAATGTCATCCTTGTCGAGGTCATCCTTGTTAATTCCTGCTGTTAGATGGGGATTGAAAGAAGAAACAGAAACTTAACTGAATGAAGAAATGGAAGTGGGTGTTTTCCACACCAGCTCTAAGACTAGGAAGATTGCAAAAGGAAGGAATAATTTTCTTGTGTTTTCCACATTCTTTCATAAATCTCTAGATCTTTAGTAAGTTAGACAAGGGTAGGTCTGGTGAAGTCATGGCCTTTCACATTTCAGGGTCAAGGGCTTGTTGCTTATGTCCTTTTATGTTTCAAGAAAGCACTGGGAACAAGTGTTTTTCATGAAATATCATGTAGGTCAGCTCTTTTGTTCATGGCACCAGTACAAAGCACTGGTCGTGGGCACTGTCAGGCCTTACTTCAGTTCCTTAGTTCCTTAGTCCTCAGTATGTCTGTGATATCTGAGATTGAAGTCCAGAGTGAGATGAAAACTACGGATTGGTTAACAATGAATGGTCATGGATCTTTCTTTCTTTCTTTTTTTATTAAATGATAGCTGTGTACATTAATGCAATCATGTGGTACAGTGTGGTGTTTTCATATACAATTTGAAATATTTTTGTGCAACTGGTTAACATAGCCTTTATGTCATTTTCCTAGTTATTATGTTAAGACGTTTATATTCTATTTTTAGAAGGATTCACTTGTACGCTTGTAAGATAAACCACAGAGGCGATCCCTCCAATCTCCTTCCCTCCACCTATCAACCTGCTCTTCTCCCTCTCCCCCTCCCCATATCCTTAGGCTATAGTTAGGTTGTAGCTTTCATATGAAAACTATAAATTAGTTTCATAATAGGGCTATGTACATTGGATACTTTTTCTTCCATTCTTGTGATAATTTGCTAAGAAGAACATTTTCCAGCTCCATCCATGTGAACATGAAGGATGTAAAGTCTCCATCTTTCTTCATGGCTGCATAGTATTCCATGGTGTACATATACCACAGTTTATTGATCCATTCATGGATCAATGGGCACTTGGGCTTCTTCCATGACCTAGCAATTATGAATTTGGCTGCTATAAACATTCTGATAAAAATATCTTTGTTGTAATGTGATTTTTTATCTTCTGGATATATACCTAATAAAGGAATTGTACCTTTGAGAGGTCACAGTTATCATGTCATTGGAAAAAAGAATTTCTCTGCATTTTGGCACCAATCTGTCTGCCAATTTCTACTTTTTATAGATAAGGTTTTGGAAAAGATGTTAGATAATAAATGGTGAGGATTCAGTTTCTAAGAGCTCTTCCTTAAGCCCTTGAGAGCTCTGATCACTCCCCAGTGCACAAGAGCAGTGTGGCACCTCTGCCCCCTCAGTATATCCTTTGTACCTCTGAATACTATTTCTTCTTTCACGGTGGGTCTAGGACCAGTTACAGAGGTGGATTCATGGTAATGTGAATGCTTATACAAACTCTGTTTTCATATTTGATGAGATGAATAAATTACTCCCCAACCCGATCACTGATGCAATCAAGCCATTTCTAGACTACTATGAGCAGGTGGATGGAATATCTCACCACTAACCCATCTTCTTTCAGCTGAAGGACCTGGAACCTGTACAGTCTGTCAGGATCATCAATAATAAACACAGTGGACTATGGGGCAGTGGACTGATCAACAGAAACTTCATCCATTACTTCACCCATTCCCTGCCCCTGGAGTGCAGACACGTGAAGATGTGCATGAGGGCTGAAATGAAGGCCTGCACCTCTCCCATACATGAAGAAATTGTGACAAGAGTGGCAGATGAAATGACTTTTTTTCCCCAAAGATGAGAAAATCTCCTCAAAGGCTGTAAGACTTTGTAAGCACTCCTAGATTTTCGCTGAGCTCTTACCCAGATGGGCTAAGCAGCACGTGAGAGGCTTGGCATCCAGGGACCTTGCCTTTCTGAAGCACTTTGAAGACCTCTTCAGGGTTTTGCACATTTTCACATGTGAACTTTGGGATAGAGAAGTTTCCAGGAGTTGAAATGTGAAAATATCATCATCTGTCCCATCCACCTGTCCCTTTGCAATGTGACAGCAGTCCAGTTCTTTGCAGTTGAAGATGAACTTTTAAAACCTCCTTCACATTACCATAACTCACCTAGACAAAAGTGCCTGAAAACAGCTGTGCCAGGGAGGCCCAGGGATCCTTTGTGACCCATGGTGCCCACACCTCATAAGCTCCTTCTTCAGCTATTTGGTTTTCTTTACACAGAGAGCCTTTACTGACTCAAGGAATTTTCAGTTAGAATTTGTGGTGCCTGCAGATGCAGATGGCATCTCCTGGGGAACAATGCCCTGCATGCCAAGCATTCTCGACCTGGCTGAATTGTCCTCATGTGGGATGGGGATTCCAATTCCAATTGTCCTCATGTGGGGTGGGGATTCCAGAGGCCTCTGCAGCAGGTGGGACAGATGTGTCCCTTCCTTTGGTCCATTCTCTGACTGCTAATTACAGCCCGTGGGATCCCCTGCCCATCACACACAGCCTTCCTTGCACCATGTCTTGTCCTGAAGTTCCCCAGTGGTATTATAGAGCCAATTGAAGTGAGACCATTGGCTTTGAATTTGGGTTCTTTTTTCCCCTGGTGAGATGTTTGTTACACTTTGTCTATGGGTCAGTCTCTCACTTAACTCCACAAAACCTTTTGAAGTCTGTGGTACACACTGGTTTTGCCACCTGCACTGAGGTGTCAGCTCACAAATTTTGCATTGCCAAAGAAGCAGAAATGTTGTACCCTAAAAATGCTAGAGATTTTTTAATAATGTTTTTACCTCTGAATCTCAAAAAATAGAAGCATAGGATACTGCTTACTCTAAAATATGGGAAGAACTCAAAATGAAATAATTGTTTAATCCTTTCTTAGGTACTCTTAAATGGTATGGATTCTTATTACTGAATCTATGACAACGTATGGTCACAATTATGGATCATACTAGGTCAGTCTAAAGCTGCCACTGTTTCCTGGCTGTCATCTGATAAGGGCACACTTTATTGGCAACACCAGACCCTGGTGCTGGATCACCATAATCTCTGGAAAGTAAGGCTTAGAAGCCACCTAGTGTGACTCATTCTGTGCCTCTCCTATAGTTACAATGCAGCTGCATTTGTACCATTGGGGCCACTATAGCATTTTCACATGTAAAACATGGGAGTTTGAGTTTATGACATGGAACTACCTTATAGGGTATCACACTTAGTCTTTTAAAAACGCCAAGGGAAGGCCTAAAATTTTGTTACATATTCTCAAATTGGAGCTAAGTTACATTTCTTTTATAAACTTTTGGATATGTGGTCAAAAGGAGACAAGACTTTCTCTGTTTACAATGACACACTCAATAAACATGTGTTGGCCAGCTGTGGGCCACTATTACTGAGTGTAGCTTGGCCACAGCTGAACCTCCCCCACCCTTTGTAAAATGTGGGTACGTGTTTGAATTGACCTGGATATAAAACAATAAGGCCTAGATTTTATGTTGTGAAAAAAAAATTCCAATTCCTATTTCAAAGAGTTGTACTGGTGTTCATGAACTGCATTGTGCTCACTTTTCCTTATTTATTTATTTATTTGCAGTTTTTGGCTGGGGCTGGGTTTGAACCCACCACCTCCGGAATATGGGGCTGGCGCCCTACTCCTTTGAGCCACAGGCACCGCCTACTTTTCTGTATTTAAATTCCAGCAGAATGAAGTCTTAGTAAATCCATCATACAAAAATTTTATTGAATATCTTACTTTGGAAATCTTTGATCCAATTCAATTTAATTGAGTGTCTTTGATCAGGTGCAAGGCCAGAAAGTCACATTTGAGGAAGAGAACATTTGAATTGGGAAGAAAATTCAACATCCAGGTAAAATCCAAAGTAGCATTGTTCTTAATGTGCTAGACCAGTCTCATAGTCCATTTTGTGTTGCTACAACTCCATACTCAGACTGAGTAATTTATAAAGAAAAGGGATGTATTTCTATACCATTCTGGAGGCCTGGAAGTCCAGGGTTTGAGGGATACTTCTGGCAAGTACCTTCCTGCTGCCTTATCCTCATGACAGAAGGTAGAAGGCCAAGAGACCATGCATATCACACTCAAGCATGTGAGAGAGAGAAGAGAAAAAGGGGAGGGAGGGCCAGACAGAAACCCACTTCCATGACAACTAACCCACTCCCTTGATACTGGGATAAATCCATTCTGAGCACCTATTAAAGATTTGACCTTTTAACACTGTTGCATTGGGAATTAACTTTACAGCACATAAGCCTTGGGGGACACATTCAATCCATAGCCGCTTGCCCTATCCTATCCCTCTGAAAGAACTGTGCATCTGGAAAACACTGCATTTCTGGCTCTCAACACAGAGCCGTCTATGATTTACTCCCTAGAGAAGAGGGCCTGGGGTCAATTATCCAAGGAGCAGTCACCCACTTAGGTTACCAATGTGGCCTCCAGCCATTCCTCTCCCACACACCCCAAACCACTTTCTACCCGCAACCTGAATGCATGCTACTCAAAACACCTTACTTTTTTTAAGCACCAAGTTTGCATTTTAAAAAGCCACCATATTTCTTTTGTAAAGAATAATTTAAACAAAGAATGCGTTTTCTCAGTCATTTAAAGGTGTTACACGCCTGCTTAGATTGATCACTGCAACAGCCCAGTCCCTATCAAACATGTTAGTTCATTCACTCCACACACAAGGAGATTACAAGTTTCAAGGAAGACAGACGACTGCTGGGTGCTCAGACCTGGTTCTGTTACCTAGAAACAGGTCCTCGTGTAGGTTATTTATTCTCCCAGGCCATGTACAAATAAAATACATATTACAATTCCTACTATACCAAGCCTGTGGTAGGCAAAATGCTGGTTTTCATGATCTCTGTCCCCTCATATTCCTCCCAGGTTTATGCTACATTACATGGCAGATTTTGCAGATGTAATTAAGGTTACTAATGAGTTGACCTTAAAATAGGAATATTATCCTATGTTACTCAGGTTGTCTCAATATAATCACATGAACCCTTAAAAGCCGAGTAGGACAGCAGAAGAGGACATTGACGACCACTGGTACAGGAGAAGGGATGGACCTGACACTGCCAGCTTCCAGATGGAGAGGCAAGATGGAAAGAGCAAAGAAATGAATTTTTCCCAACAACCAGTGAATGTGGAAGAGGACCCTGGGCCCCAGGTGATACATTGATTTTACCACGGAAAGACCCTTACCAGGTTGTGCAAACACATGTCAGGCTTCTGACCCACAGAACCACGAGATAAATAATGGGTGGTGTTTTAAGCCACTAAGTTTCTGGTCATTTGTTTAACTTACTAGACAACACTAGAAAACCAATAAAGGGTCAATTTAAAAATTAAATAATGGATACTGCGAGTCATGGTGAACCACAAAAATCTTTGCAAAGATCCTTTTGCTATTATCATTGTTTTCTTTAGTACGAGTCCTTTGTATCCCCGGGTTTGCAGTCTTCAATTGTTAGGGTTTTGAGTTTTGGTTTTTAGTGTATGTGTGTGTTCCATTTGTTTGTTTCGTTTCTCAGCACAGGAAACACCTGTAAGAGGTTACCTTTTGGCCGTCCTCTTTATCTGAGAAAAGCCTGTTAGCTGTCTTCTCGGAGGAAGTTAGTAACACATTATCAAGCCCCCTGCTGGGCTGACTGTCCCTAGGCTCATGTTCCTGCCAGAAAGAAAGGTGTGTTTCTGACACTTATTCTGAAGTCTCTTAGAAGCAGTCATCCCCTTGAGGATTTCACATTCTCCCACTTCTAATTACTCTGTAAATGAGATCTGTTTACCTGGTTGTAACTCTGGGTTGGCTCAGGGCCTGTGATGCCCTTGGTACCTCATTCAGGACCCTGTGGAGTAGCAGCTCCAGGTTATCCCATCATCTTATCCTCCTTTCTTTCTTTTGGGTCTCTGTGGGCTCCCCACTGTCTGGACGATATTAGTTTGGAGGTCTCATTCCAGATACTCATGTAACCAACCAGGACACAAATTAAAAACGGTGGTGTAATTTTGAACCAAAAGACAGAGACTGCTTTCTCATTATACAGCATTTTCCATTTACCTCTCTCCCTAGAAAAACACACCAGATGAAAAGGTTTGGCTTTCCCTAAAGAGAATAAAAGCAAGATATATTCTTTGGCCCCATCATGATACTTCTATTCTTTAAGAAACTATATTCCATTTTTATGTCATTTCCATCTCAAACTTTCTTCAAAAGTACAAATACTTCTTCACCAAAATATTTTACATCTACTTCTATTGTTTTAGGTAATTAGTTAAATATCACAATAAAAAATAACATTTTTAATCTTTGGTAATTGGGCACATATTGTACTATAAAACCAAAAGCATCCCCTGATTGCTATTAAGAGTTTGATCTAGCAATCCCCCTACTAGGTGTTTACACAAAGGAAAAAAAAATTTAATAAAAAGGACACCTACATTTGAATATTTATAGCAGCACAGTTAACAACTGCAAAGATGTGGGAACACCCAAGTGTCCAGCAATACAAGAGTGGATTAATAAAATGTGTTAAAGGCATACTATGGAGTACTACTCAGCCATAAAAGAAAAATGGGGAACTAATACCTTTCGTAGCCACCTACATGGAACTGGAAATGGTTTACGTCTTTTCACTTGAAATCAGGGGCAATGTTATTCATTTCCAGCTCATAATATAATCCCATAAACAGTATGGTGGTTTTTAATGGATTGTTAAGTTAATGAATGAATAAATGAATGATGAAACATATATAATGAGAAATAAGAAAACTATTAGAATTCAAAGGGGGAAAGGGTAAGGAAGGAAATGGGAGAGGGAAGTGATAGGGGGATTGGAAAGCTTTCACCTAATGGGCATGATTTAAGGGTACACAGCACACCCCCAATTACAAACTCAAATGTCACCTAACAAATGCAAATAATCATGAGTACCCTCATATTAATCTGAAATTTAAAAAAACTCATCTTTTACAAAAATAAACAAATGGAGGAAAAACATCAGTCTAGACATACACTCTGCCCTCTCACCAATCAAAGGAAATCTATAAAGCAGAACACATTTGAGAGCAAGAGACATCTGTGCTGAATTCTTTCTTGTATGCTTTATGACTTGCAACAGTACTAATTAAAGGACAAGTTCAAGAATTAACAGAGATGCAGTCTGAGAACTCTACTGAAGTAGATCTGAAAATCTGTGACTTTATTCTGGGCTTTAAGCAATTTTAGACAGAAAAGTATCACTGCCAGAGTTTTTAAAAAGTATATTAGAGCTATACTAATAAATGACCATCATGGAAGGACCAAAGTGAAGGACCAAGGGATGAAAAGCTGCCTATGACATAGAACCAAGTCAATCAATGTAGAAATGGCCTTGACCAAAGAATACAGAATTTTAATAATCCAAAGGTCAGTTTTATCAGCACTTTTTTTCAGTAAAACTGAGTGAGTGGGTTGTGGCCACGTCAGTCCAAGCTCTGCCTCCATGTTTGCAGTGTCCCCTCTATGTCTTCTCCTCACCTGTGTATTCTCTGTGTATCTATTACAAAGATACTTGTCATTGGATTAGGGCCCCTTCGATCCAAGAACAATTACTAGGATGATCTAATTTCAAGATCCTTAACATGTTTACATCCACAAAGACCCTTTTTCTAGGTAGAGTAATATTCACAAGTTCCAGGGATCAGGGCATACTCCTAGCTTCTGAGGGGAAGTGAGGGAACACCATTTAACTCACTATAAGAGGAAACAGCTCCCAACTCACTTTATGAAATCTGTACAACGTATTGTTCAAATACAAAAGAAAAGACAATGATATGACGAGGAAAGAAAGCTACAGACTAAATTCTTGTGAATATAGATGGAAAAATTCTCCACAAAGTAATATCAAACCCAATCCAGAAAATCATAAAAAGTTTGAATTTCAGGAGAAAGGAGGAAAGAGAGAGAGAGAGAATGAGAATGAATCAGTAGAATAAAGAACAAAGGCCCCAAAGACAGACGATTATCTCTATAGACACATAATGAGAAATTGACAAAATCAATAGTATTTCTTGATGGAAATATTCAACAAGCTAAGGGTAAAAGGAAACTTCTTCAAATTAATGAGGAGAAGTCCCCCCCCAAAAAAAGAAAAGAAAGAAAGAAACCCAACAGCTTACATTATACTTAGTGGGAAAGACTGGATGTTTTCCATCAAGTTCAGAAGTAAAGCAAAGATATCCTCTTTTGCTATTTCTATTCTACATTGTACTGGAAGCTCTGCTTAAGTAGGCAAAAAAATAAAGAAAGAAAGAAAGAAAAAGAAAAATCGGTTAGATTGGAAAAAAAGAAGTGAAACTATTTGTGTAAAAGACATGATCTTAAATTCAGAAAATCCTATAGAATCTACTAAAAGTCTATTAGAGCCAATCAATAAATTTGGCAAAGTGGCAGAATACAAAATAGACATGCAAAATCGGTTTTATTTCTATACACTTGCAATGTCAAAACCAAAATCTAATTAAAATACTTAAGAATAAATTTGACAAAGCCAGTGCAAAACTTACATTATGACAAATCAAACACATTTTTTTAAAAAAATTTAAAAGACATAAATAATTGAAAAGACATATTATACTCATGGTTTGCAAAATGGCAAAATATGCTGCTCAGTGTATAATACTCCCTTAAGTAATCTACTGATTCAATGCCATCTCTATCAAAATCCCAGTTGGATTTTTTCAGAATTGGTGATCTTAAAATTTATATGATAATGCAAAAAACTCAAAACAGGCAAAAGAAAAAAAATGAAAAAAGAAAACATATTTAGAGTACCCAACTTAAAACTTGCTATGAAACTACTGTAATTAAGATAGTGTTATTAACATTTTTTGATAGACACTTACAACAATTGATTATTATTTAGAATCCAAAAATAAGTCCTTGCATTTATAGTCAATTGATTTTTTCTACTTATTGAGGTATAACTGACAGATAAAAATTTCGTATATTCAAGGTACAAAACATGATGATTTGATGTGTGTTTGCATTGTGATATGATTGCCACAATCAAGCTAATTAACATACCTACCACCTAACAGAATTACTCCTCTTAGGAGAACACTTAAGAGCTACTGTCTTCGCAAGTATAAATATACATCATTATTAAATATAGTCACCACGCTGTACATTAAGTCCTCATAACTTACTCATAACTACAGCTCTGTAGCATTTAATCAGCATCTCCCCATTTGCCCCACCCCCTGACACCTTCTACTCTTCATTTCTAGGAGTTTGACATCTTTAGATTCCACATGTAGGTTAAGATCATGCAGTATTTGTGTTTCTGTGTCTGACTTATTCACCCAGCCTTATGTCTTCCAGGTTCATCCATGTTGGTGAAATGTCGGGATTTCCCTCTTTTTTAAGGCTGATATCCCACTGTATGTGTGTTTCTAATGTGTGTGTACATATTACAAATTCATTCACCCATTGACAGACATCCAGGTGCTTCTATATTTTGACTTTTGTGAATAATGCTGCAATGAACCTGGGAATGCATCTCTTAGAGATGCTGATTTTATTTCTTTTAGATATATGCCTAGAAACAGAATTGCTGTCTTATATGGTGACTCTATTGTTTAATTTTTTGAAAAACATTCCATATTGCTTTCCATAATGGCTGTACCACTAATTCCATCAACATTTCAGCAATATTGCCTAAGAATTTCCTTTCCTTCACACCCTTGGCAAGATGTGTTATCCTTTAATTTTTTTTTTTTTTTGGTAATAGCCATCCTCACAGGTGTGAGGGACTATCTCATTGTGGTTTTGATTTCCTTGGTGATTAGTGATATTGAGCATCTTTTCATTTACCTTTTGGCCATTTGTGGGTCTTCCTAAAGAAGATGTCTATTCCGTTTTTTGGCCCACTTTTAAGCAGGGTATTAGTTTTTATTTCTGTTGAGTTGTACGAGTTCCTAATATGTTTTGGATATTGACCCTTATTGAATATAAAGTTTGCAAATATTTTCTCCAATTCTGTGGGTTTATTTTTTAATTTTCTGTGCAAAAACATTTTAGTTTCATGTAGTCCCGCTATTTATTTTTGCTTTTGCTGCCTGTGATTTTGGTGTCATATCTAAATTTTCTGTTTTTGTTTTTTTTTTTGCCAAGACCAATGTCATGGAGCTTTTCCATTTATGTTGTCTTTCAGGAATTTTGTAGCTTTGGGTCTTATGTTTAAACATTTGATACACTGCATTAAGGTATGGTATGAGATAAAAATTCAGTTATTATGTGCAATTATTATAGATATTACATGTGGATATCTAGTTTTCCCAACACCATTTATTGAAGAAATTGTCCTTTGCCCATTGTTTATTCTTGGCATCTTCATCAAAGATTAGTTAGCCATAGAGTCTTCTGTTCCACTTCTTTGTAGTCACCATGATGTTTACATGTAGCATCACGTAGTTATGCCACTCTCTTCTACATTGATAAAAACTTAAGTTTGATCACATGCAAAAACGCTACACTTTTACTCCCCATCTATGTTTTAGCTTTTGGTGTCACAATCTGAATCTTTTTATACTGTGCAGCCATTGACAAATACGTAGCTATAGTTCTTTTTAATAATTTTGTCTTTTAACCTGTACACAAGAGAAATGTCATCGACACATTCAGTATTCTGAATTTCACTGTACATTTACTTTTACCAGTTTTGTCCTTTCATACAACTTTATGTTACTAGCAGTGTTATTTCGTGCCACCATAAAGAATTCTCTTTATCATTTCTCCTAAGGCAGGTCTAGTGATGATGAATTCCCTCAGGTGTTGTCTGGAAAATTCTTTACATCTCTTTCATTTCTGAAGGACAACTTTGCCTATATTTTTCTCTGCAGTTTTTTTTTTTTCTTTCAGCATTCTGAATATAGCATCTCACTTCCTCCTGCCCTACAAAGTTTGCACTAAGAAAACAACTGATAGTTTATGGGATTTGTTTATATGTGAGGAAACTTTTCTCTCTCTAATTTTAGGATTCTCTCCTTTTTTTTTGATTTTTGACAGTTTGATTATCTTATACTTTGGTGATGTCTTCATGGGATTGAACCTCATTAGAAATATTTGCACTTTATGTACCTAGATGTTCATATCTTTCCCAGATTTGGGGAGTTTTGACTTATTATTTCTTTAAATACATTTTCTGTTCTTTTTACTTTCTCTATTCTCCTTTAAATCCTATAATGTGAAAGTTAGTTCTGTTTCTAACTTTCTAGGGTGTTCGATAAATCTTATCTACTTTTTTCATTCTTTTTATTCTCTAGATATTTTCAAAGAAACTGTCTTCGAATGTACAGATTCATTTTTCTGCTTGATCAATTCTGTAGTTGACATACTGTATTGTTTCATTTTTTATTTCACTTATTGTATTCTGCAGCTCCAGTAGTTATGTGTGGTTCCTTATTATGATTTCAATCTCTCTGTTAGACTTTCATTTATTTCATGTCTTGTTCCTTTGATATAGTTAAGTTTTCTATCTGTGTTCTCTTATAGCTCACTGAGCTCTTATAAAACAATTATTTCAAATTCTTTGTCAGGCAACTCATAGATCTTTATTTTTGAAAAGTTAGCTACAGAAAAATTATAGTGTTCCTTTTGTGGTGTTACTTTTCTTTTTTTAATTTCATGTTGCCTTGCATTGATGTCTCCATATCTGATGGAACATTCAACTTTTCCTGATTCCATAAACTTATTTCAATGGGGAAATAATCCCCAAAATGGGAGGGGTTAAAGGCAATGGAAGATTGGCATACAGCAGTTCCAGCTCTAATAAGAACACAGTTTGTTACCTGAGATCAGTGCTGAAAAAGATTGCAGGAGTCCTTAGCTGCCAAGGCTGGTATGTCTGTAGTGGTCACAAAGAGTGATGGGATTTTCAGAGGTAAAGTGTGCTGAGGTTCTTTTGATCTCTTTTTCTCCCACAGAAGGAATACCCAAGGGAATCTTGGCATTGGTTCAGGTTTGCAGGTGCATACCCAGTGGCAATGGCATTAGTGTCTGATGCATGACACCCATACAGCAGTCATAGAGCTGGGGTCTGGATCACAAGCATGTTTGGAATGACCACAGCTTAGAGAGCTGGGGCATAAGTGGCACCAGTGCCTGCAGTGCAAGCACTCCTGGTGCAAAGGTGAAAATACAACTTATACTTGTAACTGAATGCAAAGCAGAGGTGCCTGTAGAGCAGCCAGACAGGAGTTAAGAATGCACAGAGACTCTGGGGTGTGGAATGATACTGCTCCCACTGTAGTAGTGACTCTGATGTTCCTGGTGTAGAACTCACTGAGTGGTTGCAGAGTCATAGTCCAGAGCACATGTGTGCATAGGGCTATCATTGCTCCAAGGACTAGGGCACAAACCTTACATATGTGTCTTGTTATAGCGGTGAGCCTGGTGATCACAGTAGAAGCACTTGTGGTATCTAGAGCATGGGCACTTGAAGCAACAGTGGCTTTGGGGTGCAAGGTGCAGAATAGCTTGCTGCAGAGGTGACACCAATATCTGAAGCACACTCGCTCATAGAGCACCAGTGGAGCTAGGGTCTGGGGCATAGGTGTACACATAAAAAAACCTGGTCTGGGCCCTTGCGGGACTATCCTCTCATGGTGGTAGCTCAAGAATCAGAGGCATGGGTGCTCGCAGAGCAGAGGTGGAGCACGGGTATACACGAAGCACTTACAAGTCTAGGGCCCAGGCTGCATGTAGGATTTTAGGACTTGGTCATCCCACCTCCAAAATGGCTCTTTCTAGAAGCAGAAAACAAAATATAGCAGCAACCCCTTCTCCATGGGGACTTAGTGAACATGACTATTGACTACCTACCTCAGTGGTAAATGCTGCCAGTGTCCTCTGCAGAGTAGGTGATTGGTGGCACCCACAGTGTGACCAATATTAATAATACTATCCTTGACCATTTCTAGACATCTTCAGATGTCTCAGAATTGCCAGTTTCCCCAGCGCATCTATTCTACATATTTGGTGGGGGCTCCACTGTGTTGCTGCAGGTTCTTAATTAGATACTTGAGCCCTCCCTAGGCTACTTTCCTTCACATAGTTATCTAATTATAGATTTTGAGGGGGAGGCTAACATTTCCTATTCTATCATCTCGCTGATGTCAAAAAGGTAAACAAGGGTGTCGAGACAACTCAATGGGGAAAGAATGATCTTTTCAGCAAATGCAACTTGACAAACTGAATATCTAGCTACCAAAGAATTGATTTGGGCCCCTTCCTTACTCCATACCCCCAAATTAACTCAAACTGCATCACAGATGTAAATGTAACAAGTAAAGCTACGAAATCTCTTACAAGAAAATATGGTATTAATAGCAAATTGTGACCTTGGTAAAAGCAAAGCCTCTTGAATATGATACCAAAAGCATAAGTGATAGGAAAGAGAGATAAATTGTACTTTCTCGAATTTAAAAACAATTCTATCTACTGAAAACAATGCCATCAACAAGGTGAAATACAACTTACAGAATAAGAAAGAATATTTGTAAATCATAAAGTCATGTATATGATAAGGCACTTATTTTCAAAATATAAAAAAGCATTCTTATAATGCAATAATATAAAAAAAAAGCCAATTAAAAACTAGGCCAGTAACTAGATAGGCATTTCTCCTGAGAAGATATTGGCATTTTCTGAAAAAGTTAAATATAGACTTATCATGTGACTGAGGGATTTTATCCCTAGATATTGCCCCAAAAGAGATGAAAACATATGCCTATACAAAAATGCAGACATTTATGTTCATAACAATTTTATTCATAACAGAAATAAGTTGGAAATAATCCAAAGGCTCATAAACTGGTGAATGATAAATAAAATATATTAATTCATAAATCAGAATACTGATTAGCTATTAATAGGAATGAAATTCTAATACATGTAATAAAATGGACGAACCCCAAACCATTAGGGAACAGGTGAAAACAGACACAAAACACTAAATATTTCATGATCCCACTTACATGGAATTTCAAGAAAATACAAAATGATAGAAATAGAAAGTGTTTGGCACTGAGGTAGAAAAAGGACTGAGGGACAACAAGCACAAGGGAACTTCATGGGGTGATGAAAATGTCTTAAAACTGGGTTATGAGGGTCATACAGTCTTATTAACTCACTAAACAATATTGAATTAAACACTTTACTAGATGAATTTTAAGTAAATTATACCTCAATGGAGGTGATAAATTAACTTTAAAATCAAGGACTTCATGTTATTAAAGGACATATGAAGAAAGTCAAACTATAAACCACAGAATCAGAGGTGATATATATACAAATGAACTTAGACTATATTTTATATATTTTTAAAATGCTACAATTAAAAAAAACTTAGTAATTTTTAAATAGATAACAGAATATGAATTCTCATAAGAAGATATTCAAATGATTCTACTTCATTTGTACTTGGAAATTACGTATAAAACCACATTGCCATACCATTATGCACCTGTGACAATAAAACTAAAATAAAAAAGATGCTCAGTACCAACCATCGGTGATGACGTGAAAAATATCATAGGAACTCTCACAAATAGGAATGTGTGAGATTCATGTGCCTTCAAACTGGTATAATCTTTTTGAAAAACTGTTTCAGATGGTCTAACAAACTAAATAATAATACTCCAAAGATACATCATATATAACCAGTAGAAATGCCTATGTATGTTCAGTAAAGACTTATATGAGAATGTGCACAGAGCATTGTTATTAGTAGACTCCAAATATTAATACAAATGGTTGGATAATACATTTTTGTTATATTCATACTATGCAGCAGTGAAAATAATGCAATTTTTTATCCATGCAGCAACATGGATAAAATGCAAAATTATAAAGTTGAATAACAAAACCCAGACATAACTGTATGCACAGAAGTTCCCTGGATTATGGAAGAGATATGCTCCTGAGAATGTCTTTAGGTCAGATGTGTTTGCAACTCAGATCCTGATGAGTAGTGTATATATAGTAATAATAATAATATTACAATGACTAATATATAGTCATTAGAATATAGTGTAATACTGTCTCGGTGCCTATGGCTCAAGCGGCTAAGGTGCCAGCTACATACACCTGAGCTGGTGGGTTTGAATCCAGGTCAGGCCCGCCAATCAACAATGATGGCTGCAACCAAAAAATAGCCGGGCATTATGGGAGGTGGAGGCAGGAGAATCACTTAAGCCCAGGAGTTGGAGGTTGCTGTGAGCTGTGATGCCACAGCACTCTACCCAGGATGACAGCTTGAGGCTCTGTCTCAAAATATATATATATATATATATATATATATACACATATATGTATGTATATAGTGTAATACTATAATAACAATAATCCCTTCATGCTGTAAAAATAAGTTACAGAAAATATTGGGTTCTTTCTGTTAATTCAAGCAAACTTATACAAAAAGTTTAGATAAGAGACATGAGAAATTTCCACCAAAGAATTAAAGTCAACACTCACCTAGGGATGCACCAATGTCTTCCTGTCTGGAAGGGGCATTTTTGAGGCAAGAAAGGAGGCTTACATTAACCAGAAGATGACGGTCATAAAGGTGGTGCTGGGGCGCCAGAAGTGGGTGCTAAAGAATCAGTATTTGCTTCTGTGGCTAGAGAAAGGGAGCTTACCAGTAGAGCTGTTTTTTTGAAAAAGGATCTAGCACTGTTTGCACAGCATTTTTATTTTTCCATCATAAATGGCCTTGGAGCAGTTGACTTCTCGCTGACCTCATGGCAAACTTGTGCAAGCAGCTTCACGTTTGGATCTTGGTTCTCAAGCTTAGCAAATCCCGCTTCAGCAAAACTATAAACTTTACCTAAATCCTTTTGTGTCAACTTTCAAGGCTCTAGATTCTCTTATTGTTCATATTCTTGTCTCTCTGTCATGGGCTTCTCTATCTATGGGATTAGCTGCTTACAAAAGTCCTGGGACCAACCAACCACTTAACACCAGGCGGCTTTGTTTACCTGCATGGAATAAACTAGTTGCAGAATGATTAATTACTTAGCTATAAATCATCTTCATGGGGTGTCTGGGAGCCTGTATGTAAGTACCAAACACTACAAATTGGGTCATCATTAACCTGAAGACTGCTTATGTTCTGTTTGAATTGAAAATTTCGTAAAACTAAGCTATGTGTTGGAAATCAAGACCTTGGTTATGTTTAGGAAGGGGGTGTGTAGCTACCTATTCTGGAGTGCAAGTAATATGCAAGTCATAACTCAGGTAGTCGTCATTCTGGTGTGTTTATCCATCAGGATGTGTGATTGTGATGTCTATATTAGCTTGTATAAGGCCATTTTTGAAAAAGAAGTGTATTTGGGGTGGGAGGAATACAGTGACCCAAGCCAAACAGCAACAGAGAAAGCAGGCCCTCGGCTCTGTCTTCTGGCACCTGCCATTGTATCACCTAGTTTGGACAGCTTTAAAAATTTAATTTCATAATAAAAATAATCATATTCTTTTTAGCACATCTTGGTAACATACTATAGTGCTCAGGTTAGGTTTTATTTGTTTGCTTTGTTTTGGTTTTGTTTTTGTTTATTGAAGCAGCTCTCACTCCGTTGTCCCAGGGTAGAGTGCCAGGGCATCAGCCTGGCTCATGGCAACCTCAAACTTCTGGGTTCAAATGATCCTCCTGCTTCAGCCTCCCAAGTTGCTAGGATTACTGGCTTACATCACAATGCCAGTATTTTTTTATTTTATTTTTTTTTTAGTAGAGATGGGTCTAGCTGGTGTAGAACTTGCTCAGGCTGGTGTAGAACTCCTGAGCTCAAGGGACCTCCTGCCTCAGCCTCCCAAAGTGCCGGGATTATAGCCTTGAGCCACCAAACCTGGACTAGATTATTTTTCTGATTCCATTTTAGAATGGCTGTCTACATATAACCTACATGGAAATATCTTAAGCTTAACAATTGATTCCAAATCATGATGTGTATCTGTGTATGTAAGTAAATTCTACTTAGTAGCAATCCCTAAGATCATGTCATCTAATTTTGTCCCTAAATTTTATTAATATTTTAGTTTTTATGTTCTTGGTTTTTTATTCCCAGAAAACAATATGAACAAAATTCTGCCTTGATTTTTTTTTAATGATTCTGTATAATTTATGTCCTAAGTGATACATAAAAGAAAATCACAAATTTAAACTTCCAAATGTCTGCTTTGGGAGCTTTTATTCTACATTTAATTCAGTTTCACTAAAACTCCAAATTTAAAGCTTGCTAAATTATGTGAAATGTCAATATTATTGCTTTTACTTGGAAAAGTATAAAATTAAATTCTTACTGTCCAACCTGGCTATTCTGAGAACTTTTAGGCTGTCTCTATCTCCTGCCTGCTGGAAAAAATCAGAATCGTGGTTATTTTAGTGCCCCTAGTTAAAGTGACAGAAGGACCTATTGCTATCGTCATCCTTTCCCATAATTAACCAGGGACATTATCTATTTTGGTGCTAGAAATGCTCTTGAGCTTTGTTCTACATTGATTTTACATTAGCAATTACCCATTCTATCTCCATAGACCTATGTCAAACTAATAAAATTATGACCTGAAATTATCGTAGGTTATGCTATTTTACAAGGTTTTCTTATTATAAGGGAATGACTTTATGAGAAAATAAATTAATGGAGTAGGAAATTTACTGAGTCATTCTTTGCACATAAACTGTTAGCAATACATAGAAAATACTGTCTACCTAAAAAGGAGAGCACCCAAGTTGAGTCCAAGCCCATATGGTAGGAACAGTCTTCCATGCCACGTGCAACCCTCCATTAAGCTTAGATCTTTTCCTGTCAGGACTGCAAGCGTGTTGAGGGTACCATGTGTGAATTATCTTCACAACCTCAGCACTCAATTGCATGCATGGCACATAAAAAGGACTTAATAAATACTTCCTGGATAAATATTTTGTTCGTACAGAGCACATCTTCTTTCCTTCTGGAAATTTATAAGCCCTTTCTGCACTCTACAACTTACCCAATTCACCAACACCTAAAAGGAAGACTAATGAAAATTAGACTCAACAGTCTAATACAACTTGATCACTGAGAAAGACCCAGAACTCCTTCCTTGTCACAACAGCTTCACAGTCACCCAGACCTAGACTTTAGAGACGTAAATGCAGATACTGGGAAAAGGACCTAAGTAACAGAAGTATGACAAGTCTTGATATTATCTCTTTTCTTCCTTGCAGTGCCCAGCTTTGAATTCTTTGATTTAAATTTCTTCTATTCTCTAGTTTTTAATCTAAAAGCAAAGAGGTCAATGATGACATAAAGGAACTTATCACGAATACATTTAGTGAAGTACCTTCCTGCAGATGGCCTGGGATTAGCAAGCATTCACCTCTCTGCCCAACACTTAGTCCTTCTCCAGTCTGTACAATGCAAGCAAACTTACCAAATAGTCACAACCTAGAAACTGAGAAAGGCCTGCTGTAACTTCTAAGATGCAAACATGCGAAATGTGCAATGCTGATTGTAAATTCCACTTAACTCTTTGGGATCCCTAAAAGCCAGAGGAAAGGCTTCTTCTCTCTGATTTGTCCTGACCTACTTCAGACTCTTGGCTATCCAAGCCACAAGGTTTGTCTTTGGTCCTGCAGCTCTGACTCTGTGCCAGGACTGAGTCACTGGCCTCACTGCTGTGCCTGAGTGTCCCAGTACCTAAGACCTACCATACATCACAGGCATCTTCTTTCTTTCTCGTCTTCCCTCAAGTCTCCATTACTCGTGGAACCCACAGAATTCTTTCTAGCCAAGAATCCCACTTCTGTTTCTTCTTACCCTCCACAGGCATCTCCTTTTCCATGCATAATTGAGAAATCCTGTAGCATGTTTTGCAAAAGAAAGGTAGAATCACTGATTTCAAAGATTTCTGTCTCTGCTTTACAATAATCCCTTAGACCCAGGAGCAACAGGGAACACATAAAAATGTTTTAATTCAGAGTAATATTTCAATAAAATGTTCTGCTGCTCCAGTATTCCATTCAGCGTTCGGATAATGTAAGAAACAGATTGTGTTATTCAGGTTTATATACCTACCTTTTGTTAGCTGTGATATAATCACATTTGTTCAGATGAGTTTGTAATTAACTTCTCCTGCAATTTAGACTTAATATCCTTGGAGTATATAGTTGTTTGCACCGGGAGTACTGTGATGTTGTGTGCATCTTAAAATAGGTGAAGTAAGCAATAAAAAATCCAATGCTCTCTATGTGCTTACGAAGTTCTGGACAGTGTTTCAGGGTCTATGTATATTATTCATTTAGTTTTCATAAGAACCCTGTGAAGTAAGGGTGCTGCTATTATTCCTGTTTAACTAATAAAACACTAGGACACAGATACGTTTAGTCATTTATACAAGGTCACAATAGAATGCAAAGACACGAATAAAGAGCCAGGCTATCACAGAAGTAAGAGATGTATCTTCAATAAGATAATGCCCTTTCAATAATAATGATGGTGATGATAAAAACAGTATAAGGTACAAAATAGTTTTATCGGTGGCTTTAGGTACCTACATAAAGCACTCTGCAGAGGTAATCTCTAATTGTCATAATAATTCATGAAGTAGACATTATTACCCCTATTGCACAAATAAGGAACGGAGGCTGGTATAGCTCAACAGCATAACACGGGAAGTAAGTATCAGAGGTAAGATCAGACCACATGTCAGTCTGAGTTGAGTCTCATGCTCTGTTCACTACAGTATTTTCCATTCTTTTCCAAGGCTCCTCACTGAGCCTGATGGAGCCATCCTTTGTAGGGTGACTTCTCTTTCCCTAGTTCATCCATGGTCTTCTCTTCGCTCTGGCCTCGGCCCCAGCCCCAGCCACAAAGACCAGCCTGCTCTGCCCAAGTTCTCTCTATCCTTGCAATCTGTTTCCACGTGCTGTTTTCTCTGCCTGTGAATGGAGTCCTCTCCTGCTTTCCACTCATCTTCATGACTAACTCGCACCTCTCTTACCTAAACAGCTTCAATATCCTCAGGAAAGAATTGTCCCACCACAACTCTGAACTTTTTATTTAAGTGGACATAACCATCTATGTGTCTATCCTCCCTGTGGCCTCACACAGCAGCAGACTTTAAAAAGATGACCACCCATGGGACAAAATCCTGGCATTGCTTCTCTTAAAAAGGCACAGCAGCCAACCTATCCTTTGAGCACCAAGCTTGCACCTGAAGCAGCTGGACACAGAGCACATGAAGCACATGGAAAGAGGGAGGGAGACCAGCACTAAAATGAGATTGGTGCCCAGGAATTCTTGGAGGCAGCTTCTGGATTTACTCACTACAGCAACCTTAGCTGTCCACACCTGGTTATGGACAGGATGAATAGAATGCAGCACAGATCTGTGATTTGAAGAAGCAAGTGGTAAAGAAAGGAGAGCACCGTAGTGAGTTAATCCCTATATTTTCAAAAGTTGACAAAGTCATTTCGTGTGCTGAAAATTATGTTACCTTACTGTGACAATCAAGTGAAAGAATGGATATGGTTGTTTGTAAACAGTAGAATACAGACTACTTTGCTGAGTGATAAAGTCCTTGGGAGTGTCTTCCTGTTCTTGGACACACATAAATGCCTTACACAGGGCGTGGCACACAGTAGGTGCTCAAAGGTGGAAAGCAAATGAATGGGGAGATGAGGAGAGTGGAAAATCTCTGCAAAGTTGTAATAATTATAACAAAGATGACTCACCTCGTCTGCTCCAGTCTAGAGCTGAATAATCTATATATAGACCAAGATATTACATCTGGTGCTTCTGTTTTTAAGCACAAACAGTGAGTCTTTCTGGGGAGACACCTCCAGGGAGGAGTATTAAATTGACCAGCTCATTGTAAGTGATCAGCACAGCCTAAATGACTGATTTCAAAGATGCTGTGAAAAGGTCCTTTAATAAAGTGAGACCACTGAGTAGAGATCTCTTAAGTTCCTCTCCAGCACAGAGCATCTTTTAATTTACTTCTGACAAATGATGCATTTGTCCTGAGAGTGGGATACGTTGCCCTTGATCTTGGATTAGCAAAGTTCCATAGCAGGTAAACGATGCTGCTTTCATCTAGGAGCAGTCTCCAAACCGTAATATCTCTCCTTGACAAGAGAAATGAGAAAAAGCACCAAAAAAGTTTTTAGACAATGCAGAATCAAATGGGTAGAGGATCACCTTATATTTTGTCCTATGCAGTATTTGCTATGCAAATATTTATTTTCAGAGTTTGATGAACTATTTTAGTCTGAGGGGAAAGGAGAAGAAGGGGGAAAAAAGAACATGTAAACTTATAGGGATGCAGGGTTTTATTTACATCCTTTGAGAAAAAAGGAATCCTGCAGAAAATAACTGTTTTTTCCCCTCCAATTTGCTTGTTTAAACTTACTCTCTGGGTGCACTAGTGCTTCCTATGTCCACTGATATTTGGGGGAAGTTCTCCTTTGTTTTCTAGTCACCCTTAGAGCATTAACCTTTCTCCAAACATTTTCTACACAAGAATCTTGATTTGGAAACTGAAACGCCAAGTCCAATGTCAGAGTTATATAACTCTCTCTTCTTGTCCAATGTAAAGGTTCTTTCTGCCCCTACATCAGAGGGAGGGGAGCCTGCATGTGCCTGCTTTCTAGCTCTCCCTGCACCTGCTCAGCCTCCCTGGCTTTAGTTTCAGACCCCCCAGGTGGAGGAAATGGCATTAAGGAGAAGAGCACAGCTCCCTCATGTGTGATGTGTTGGCTTTAACGCTAGTTCTTTCTCTCAAGGATGTATATGGAGCTCCTGTTAGTTTCTCACAGATGCACCTGCTGGAGCCCTCCAGGAGGACTCTCTTCATGCATTCACAGTCTCTGCTCTAGCAAGTCACCTCTGCTTCCTCCCTCAGTCCCTGGAGAGCCTTAGGGAATTATTTGCTTCATTGGGGAATTCTCTGAGAAGGATCTAAAATGTCCCAGACTAGCCCTTTCTTGGGGAAACAAGACATTCTCTGCACTAAACTTCATCTTCTGAAGCAGAATCCTTCTTCCTGACTCTCTTAGAAACAAATATTTGGTGCCTGTAACTCTAAATCTCAAAGGAGCACATAGGCCAGTTGTCCTGGGTGTTTCTCCTAATGTTCTTTAACACTCTCCCCTCCTGCGGGGGTAAGGGAGAGAACATCAATAACATGCAGCACAAACCTACCCCCCCCAAAAGCCTTTAAACCCAAACAAGTCTCTCTTCTAAACCTCTCCATCCTTAAGAAGTAGATTTGACTATCTGGATACTAAATAAGTATTTTTAAGTAAATACTAGAATAAGATCTCAAAATTCGAGTCAGCCAGTGGGGTTGGCACCTTTGCTTTCCATTACTCTCAGTTTTGGGAACCCTGAGCCAAAAAGGAATAGAGAGAGTCTCTTTGGCCATCCTATTTTACATTGATGTTACACCTAGGTGACCCTTGCACTGCAAATTGGAGAGCACCACCAGCTATTCCCTGGGTCAGACCATTATGTGGGTGTATTTAGGATAAAAAAATACTTTTCAGAGTTAATGCTACCTGCATTCCAATCAACTCTTACATAAGGCCAATCTACCTCCTTGTGATGCTGGACCCAATTAAGCTTCCACAATAGTGGCTTAGATAACTCTGTGTATGGTGGAATCATAAGGAGAAAGAAACTCAACCGAGAGCGGATGATGCACACCCATCGAAGGGTCGGTGTACATGGAATCAGTTTATGCCTCTCTGGTTTATACACTTAGCACCTAGCATGTAGTTGGCATATGTAGTATAGTAGATAATGAATATCTTATACTTTTCATTTCTTCCCTATTAAAACTCACTTTTCAACTAGATAAAACAATACCAAAAAGGTACTCATTTCTCTACAGACCACTAATTCTGAGGAGAAAAATCACATGAGTGAGGCAATGTATGTGGTTTTTGCAAAAGCATTGCATAATCTCTTTATGCCTGTGCATGTATGCCACCCAGAAACACTCTACAAAACTAATTATCCAACGGAATGCATTAAGAGCTAACTTTGAAAATAGGATTAAATTTATATCTACATAAATCCTCGGAAGAATACATAGAAAATAATAATTTCATTTAACACAAGAAAAATAAGTCCCAAGTAGTTAGGGGCCTTCCCCAAAGTCACACAAATCAGACACAGAGGGATTAGTAGGTTTTATCCAGGTCTCTTCACTTTATTACTAGATTAAAAAAATGAAGAAAGCATGAAGTCCTATTTCCCAAATTTTAGAGAAAATCTAGGAGGCAGAGTTGATACCTTGGTGACAACACTCATTCTTCACAGACATTGCTATCCATTAAGACACCTGTGAGCACAACTCCTTACTGAGAAACAATGCAATCTGTTCTCATCAAAGAAAGAAATAGAAGATTGCCAGGGATTTGTACATAATTCAGGATATAGTGCAACATTTTTCAGGCCTTTCAGCAGTGCCATTTTACTTATAAACAGTTCAGAAGAGGAATATTTATGGCTCTTCGACCTCTCCCACTGGCCCAGAAAGAAATTGAATTTCCAGCCAAATCCATTTACAAGGAAAAAGCTATTTATTCCAATAAACCACATAATGGGTACATTAAGGAGAGAAAATACATCTTTTGATGAATGGAAATAGTATACCCACAGGAGGGGTAGAAGCCTCGGTGAAAGTTTAGCTTGACTGTTTCTGATAGCACTTTTCTCGATTTTCCCAGCTTTCAAAGCATGACCATGCTACAAATAGGCCACTCTAGAGTCACGCAAGTTCAATTAACCAACAGGGCCAACTTCAGCCTCTGTGGGACTTGGGACATGAGGTAATGTGTAAGGGAGAAAAATACCACAAATCCTTTAAAGTAACTTCAATTTCTAATCTATGACTGTACAGCCCTAGCAACATGGCTGACATAGAAGGGACAACAAAAAGGATGTAATATATTTAAGCTTTGAAAAGTGTTTTACCTACTTGGAGAGAAGAGACCAGTGCATGCAGTGTAGAACATTACAAAACTGAACATAATAAGAAGTTAAAAACAGACTGTCAACTATTCATTTGACCAAGTTCAAAAAACTCCCCTGCAATATGGCAGGGAGGTTGGTTAGAAAGATGTAAACTGTTATAAAGTGATTTTTGGTCTACTGGATATATACATAGTAGAGGAATTGAAGGATTGAACGGCAGATCTATTTTTAGATCCCTAAGTGATCTCCAAACATCTTTCCAAAAGGAACGTATTAGTTTGCATTCCCACCAGCAGTGCAGAAGTGTTCCCTTTTCTCCACATCCACGCCAACATCTCTGGTTATGGGATTTTGTGATATGGGCTAATCTTACTTGGGTTAGATGATATCTCAAAACGCTTTTGATTTGCATTTCTCTGATGATTAAGGATGATGAGCATTTTTTCATGTGTCTATAGGCCATGCGCCTGTCTTCTTCAGAGAAGTTTCTCTTCAAGTCCCTTGCCCACCCTGAGATGGGATCATCTGTTCTTTTCTTGCTAATATGTTTGAGTTCTCTGTGGATTCTGGTTCTTAAACCTTTGTCAGAGACATAACCTGCAAATATCTTCTCCCATTCTGAGGACTGTCTGCTTCGTTTACTGTGTTTTTATCTGTGCAGAAGGTTTTTAGTTTGATCAGATCCTAGTAGTGTATTTTTGGTGTTGCTTCAATTGCCCCGGGGGAGTCTTCCTCATTAAATATTTGCCCAGGTCAATTTCTTCAAGTGCTTTCCCTGAACTTTCTTCTAGTATTTTTAAAGTTTCACATCTTAAAAAAAGATCGAGACTTTACCTCTTTCATGTTTATATGGATGGAGCTAGAACATATTCTTCTTAGCAAAGTATCTCAGGTATGGAAGAAAAAGTATCCAACGTACTCAGCCTTACTATAAAACCATTTTATAGCTTTCATATGAAAGCTATATCCCAACTATAGCCCAAGAAGAAGGGAAAAGAGGGAGAGCTTTTCCCTCTTCCCTAGTAAGAGGGAAAAGAGTAAGAGCCAAGAAGAGGAGAGAGGTAGATGTGTGGAACAGAATAGAGAGCCAACAGATGAATCCAACTACTTACCAATACCTGATCTTTGACAAGCCAATTAAAAACATTGAGTGGGGAAAAGATTCCCTATTTAACAAATGGCGCTGGGCAAACTGGTTGGCAACCTGTAGAAGACTGAAACTGGACCCACACCTTTCACCATTAACTAAGTTAGAC
>CAUYQV010044094.1:0-19019 GCA_963574575.1 Galagoides demidoff | reverse complement strand
CCTGGGCTCAAGCGAGTCTCCTGCCTCCGCCTCCCAAGTAGCTGGGACCACAGGCGCCCACCACAACGCCCGGCCATTTTTTGGTTGCAGCCATCATTGTTGTTTGGCGGGTCCGGGCTGGGGATTCAAACCCGCCACCTTGGGTGTACGTGGCTAGCGCCTTAGCTAATTGAGCCACAGGCGCCGAGCCCTTTTCACCAGTCTTAACAATCCTGTTTGTCCTGAATCCTTGACCATCCAGCCAAACTACTGGGAACTTCCCATGAATTAGTCTAGTCTGTATTTCTGGTGCTCTCATACTCCAAATACAGTGAACAACCAAATCAGACAACATCTCAAAACCTGGAAGATACTACTGTTCATTGGCACTGTGAGTGGGGATGAAATGTTGCAGCTGTCTACCTGTGGGTTGTACATATTGTACAAGCCCGTCCATCTTGAGTTTTGTACAGCCTTTTGTACAAGGCCATCTTGAATTTTGTCTTCCTTGGTCAAGTGGTCTTAAGGGACAACTCAGGAGCATGGGTTGAGGGGAAATAGTCAATCTCAAAGGTATCTAAGCCACATGCTCATCTAATTTAAACTTTTGGACTTTCCTGAGCTTGGTCTCATATACTAGTTTCATTTAATGATAGATTGCAGCTGCCCATGCCCTATGCATAGGTGAGTCAGACAACAGCAAATTCATGGGGGCCACATAGTCACTTATATGCCATGGTTAGGTTCTCAGTCTTCATGATAGCCCAATAGCTATACTCCAAAAGTAGAATAGATATCTGCAAAGAGGGCCTCCAAATCCTGGAGTTCTACATTGTGATTCTCCTATTGGAACTTGGCGGTCTCCAAATAGCATCGGATATCTCGAATCATAAGGCCCAAGTGGTTAAGAAGCCCATTCTGTAGCCTAAACTTGCTGTAGAACCTTCTCTTGCCCTGGTCCCTTGTTGAAGCTTATAGCTATAAGTGACTGTAGATCAGTCAAAGTAACACTATAATGTGGTATATGTTGTCCTAAAAGCCAAAAATCCTCCTACCAAACTTTGTTCCTCTGTATGTTTATGTTTGGGGGGAGACAGGGTAGGTGGTGTGATGAACAATTTACTTGGAGAGGATATTTTGATATGCTCCATACCATTGATCTTCCCCCTACCCCCAGAAATGTCACTAAGGTAGCAGGCCCCTGAATTGTTTGGGGCTTGTTTATGTTTATCAAGTTGTTTACCTCCCAACTTGTTTATGTCTTACTGAGACATTTAAAGTACTTGATGCTTCCTGATCTTCATATCTAACCAGCAGACTGTCTTCAGTGTTGTGGAACAGGGTGATATTTTGCAGAATGTCAAGATGATCAAGATCTTTGTGGTGTACATCACAGTAGAGAGCAGGACAATGACATAGCAGCTTGGTAGTTGCATACTAAGTGCCAGAAGCTGTCCTCTATTACTCTATTAGTAAAAATGCTACCGCTGACAGCAGCTTTAATTGAAATGACTGATTAGGTTTATAATGTTTATCCTTGTCATTCTCCACGATCCATCTGACTTCTGCATGTACCCCCTGCCACTATCATTCTAGTCTAAGATATTGGGGGTTTCTTCACAGGTCTACTCAGGTCTACTCCTTGCCTCACATCCCCCGTTCATCCACACTTTAGCCAGAGTGATCTTGTAAAACACAAATCTAACCAAGTTATTTCTCCCCCACGCTCTGATCTCCTGCCTAAGGACATGCTTCACTGGCTCTTAGGATGAGACTGAAATCCTCAGCTGCCAAACCTCATTTTCCAGGACGTTCCTGCTTGTTCTTGATGCCATGCTCACTGATCTTTATTCTGTTGCTCAGTTGTCCACAGATACAAGGCCCCTGTGTCATCTTCCTCTGTTTTTCTCTTTTCCCTCTTTCTCCTCCATGATCCCTCAACCCTCTTAAAACCATTTCTATCCCCAATTGGTAGTCTTTATTGCACCTGAAAAAATTCCTTTTTCACCTCTGATTCTTTGATTAACATTTGTTTTCCTGACTAGTCTCTTAAGTTCTAAAAGACAGAAACTATTTCTTTGATGCCCAGCCCTGGGGAAATGCTTGGCACTTGGAAGTCAAACACCCATGTTTGTTGGGCAAAGGTTTTAGTACTAAGTCTGTGTTCTCTTTATCACCCTTTTGTGTTAACTATTTTGTCTCCTTATGGCTCCCAAGATGGTGACAACAGATTCTGTCTCCTAAAAGCTTGGGGACCCTTTCAAAGAGCTGACTGTCATATCTTGGGTTGCTTCCACCACTGCTGTCTTAGCTGGGGGCCTGGCCTCCGATGATCCCAGCATGTACTTATTTCTTTTTCGAGGCCTCAGGCTTTGGCCAGAGTCTGAACTGCAGATAAGGAAGAAGTATAATTCATGCTTTTCTAGCATGACTCCAAAACCAGAAGTCACCAAGGAAAAGATAGAAACATGGAGAAATATCCTAGATTTAAAGTTAATGATAGCAAAAAAATTGTAACATGTAGGACAGTAAGTAAACAAATATGCCTGGCATGTTTTTACTGGTAAAAACAAGAAAAAGAACACCTTAATGGAAAATTTAGCAAATAGCCCAAATAGGCATTTTGCAAAAGACAAAATACAAATGACCAATAATCATGTGAAAAGTGTTTAGTAACCAGTGAAATGCAAATTAGAACAACCATGAGAAGTCATTTTCTAATATTTTTGGATTATCAAAGATTTGAAAGATTGTTTATATTCAGGGTTGGTGAATGGACAAGAGGCACTTATTTTCTACTGGGATAAAAATTGGTATAGCTGGCTAGGCGCCTGTGGCTCAAGTGGCTAAGGCGCCAACCACATATATCTAAGGTGGCGGGTTCGAATCCAGCCCGGCCCGCCAAACAACAATGATGGTTGCAACTGAAAAGAAATAGCCAGGCGTTGTGGCGGGTGCCTGTGGTCCCAGCAACTTGGGAGGTGGAGGCAGGAGACTCGCTTGAGCCCAGGAGTTGGAGGTTGCTGTGAGCTATGCCATGGCACTCTACCCAGGGGGACAGCTTGAGGCTCTGTCTCAAAAAAAAAAAATTGGTATAGCTAGTACAGAGTGCCAGTTTGGTAATACAGCTTCTATTAAAAGTAAAAATGTGCATACTATTTGTCTTCAAAATTTCATGTCTTCATCTTCTGGCTGGGGCTGGGTTTGAACCGGCTGCCTCCGACATATGGGGCGGGTGCCTTATCCTTTTGAGCCATAGGCACCATCCCCCAATCAAGCTTTTTTTTTTATTTTTTAAAATTTAGGCCAGGTGCAGTGGCTCATGTCTGTAATCCTAGCACTCGGAGGCCAGGAGTTCGAGACCACCTTGAGCAAGAGTGAGACCCATCTCTACAAGAAATAGAAAACAAGTTGGGCATGGTGGCATGTGCCTGTACTCGTAGCTACTCGGGAGGCTGAGGCAGGAGGATCACTTGAGCCCAGGAGGTTGAAGTTGCAGTGAGCTACGATGACACCACTACATTCTAGCCTGAGTGACAATGTGAGACTTTGTTCCCCCCCAAATTAATTAACAGCCATTGCTCTTAGGGAGCTTGGTTTTATATAGGCAGTCCTTGAGTTACAAACCTCCAACTTATGCACAGCTCACACTTACCAGCGGAAGCTATTAAAGTAAGTCCCTGAGTTATAAACATCCAACTGACATATGACTTGCATTGCAAGATAATAGGTAATGCAAGTCATTACAAATAATAGGTAAAAATTCAGCTTACTTACGGATTCAACTTAAGAGCAAACCTGCAGAATTTATGTCATTTGTAATCCCAAGGACTGCCTATAATTGAAACAATGTTTTTTAAGACATTAGTGTTCTATCGGATTATAAAAGCCTACTTAAAAGTTGAAATTCAGGGGCCAAGCACTATGTATCTCATTCCTAACTCCAGAACACATTGCATAGAAAGCTTTCCCTGGTGCTTGAATGGTGGCGGTGGGGAAAAGGATTCAAAAAGTCCCAGGTTCAGTGTAATACCAACATTGTAATTCTGTCTGGGAGTAATGGAATTGTGGGTGATTCCTGAATTTTTCACAATAAACATGTACTTCTTTTATAAGAAGAAATATAATGACAAAAGTTCTCTTGTAAATAAAGGGACACTTTCAGGCATTTAAGTCTTTAATGTTAAGGTTTATTTATTTTTGTTTATTTTGGTTTTGGTACCCTCATGACCTCACCTCATCACCTTGAGTGGACCCTTTGGGAGGGGGAGGGTACCCAGTGGGAGGTTGGGCTGGAAGCAGTGATAAGAGGAGAGGCCACATGGACATGAACTTCTCTGTTAGGGGAGAGAGTGAAGTAGGCCCCTGGCCCAGCCGACTTCAAGATGAGGTTGTGACTGCTATAGGACCTTAAAAGATCATGTCCTTTTCTTGTTTATCTGAGAGAATAGGACTTTATTAGCATTGTTACAGGCATGGTGTTACACAGGAACTCATCCTTTGCATGCACGACCCTAGCTGAGCTTTGAGCAGATAATCATAGCAGAAACAGAATCATCCTTGGGATTTCAAACAAAAGTTGAAAGTTCTTTACAAAAAGATAAAAAGAAAACCTCTTTTTGTATTTTAACAAAGTGACAGCTCTCAAGCAGCAGAGCATTCCAAATATGAAAGTTTGCCCAACCCCCTTCCTGTGATGCTGGAGCACGCAGTGTCCACCCTTGGCCATGTCAGGGATTTCCTAGTTTTTGAAAAAGCTTAGTTTAAAAATTTCATATGTTATCCAGTCACTAGATGATTCAAAATATAAATAAACCACTTTTTATATGGGAAAAAAAAGAATTTCATATGTTTATCTTTTAGAGTACTTTATGTTCCCATTTTATATTCTTATGAATTTTGAATTCATAAAAGTGTTAGCAAATAACTATAAGAGCCAGTCCTTGAGCACATGAAGGTTGGTGTGAGGCAGGGTCCAGCTTCTGCTCCACTGTCTTCTCAGAGCCACCAGGAGGATGAGGCTGCGGTGGGTGGGGGTGCTGGTCCCATGTGGCTTCAGAGGATGCTGCTCTTGGTAGCCACAGCTGTGGCTCTGGTGTTGGGTGGTGGTTAGAGTTGGGGCAGACAAGGCTGACACAGGGCTGAGGGTACACGTTGGGTCTTGTGGTCCACCAATACAGGTACTCTTGAGGAAAAGGATGGAAGGGTGAGTGTGGGTCATAAGGCTTCTTTTTAGTGTGGGAAGCTGGCAGTGGGCAGGGCCAGAGGTCTCAGAGCTCATCACATGTGGCTCCTCCTTTGCAGCTGAGAAGAATGAGGACTAGAGAGGGGCTGTGCCTATACTCGCCTGAGGACCCACAGCCAGTTGATGGCAGAATTGGGATCAGAGCCTAGGCCTCCCATGCCAACCCAATGGCCTTCCTGTTCCTGGCATCTGAGGGGAGACACTGTAGGCAGCAAAATATGATTTCCCTTGAGCTCCTGCTAAGCTTGGCCTTGGTCAGAACATGTTAAATCCTGATGGTCAGGGAGTCTTGAGGGCAAGCTGTGAGGCCGAGGGCTGGGACAGGGTTGGGAGAGCTGAGACTTGAGCCTGGCACTCTGGGTGATAGGGATTCTGAGGGGAGGAGAACACTTAGGGTCCCAGAAGGGGCAATTTCCTGGTGGCGCCAGCAGAGGTGCTCGAACTTCAAGCTGTGCTGTGAGAGAGGATGGAGCAGCCAGCAGGAGTGACCACCTCTTCCCTCTTGCTTGGGGAACAGAAGGCCCTCGTGCCCTGTCATGACCTGCCCTACCTCCCCCCAGTTGGAGGCCTGGACTCACCTAGACCACTGAATTGTCATCAGAAGAGGGGACTGTGGAGACACTGGAGAGGGCTGGACGAGGTTACACACACCCCGAGGGCCTGGACAAGGACAAGAGTAGGGCCAGAGTCATCTCAGCTCCCACTCCCAGCTCTGGGGGATCCTGGAAGCTTTTCTAGGAAGGGACAGCTCTCACTGCTCCTGCTGCCTAGTGGGAGCTATTGGTGTGACCTGGTAGACCCTTTAGGCCCTGGGCCTTGGGAGTTTAGAGCCTGAGGAGCCAGAACACCCACTTTGTAAGCCCCACCCCACATGCACACACTGGTTGGTGAACACAGTTTTTTCCCATAGTGGGCATCGAAACATTCCTTAGGGTACCCTCCCCTCCCAAACTCCGCCTTTTCCATCAGTCGTGATTTCCCTCAGCCCTCTGAGATAGCCCAGGGCAGCTGGGCCTATGAGGACCATGGAGCAGAGAGGGTAGGGTCTCTAGGAGCTGGGGGAAAGAAGCCCAGGACCAGTTGGGAGGGGTGGGTGTACCTGGCAGGTGGCCTGGGCATCCAGGCCCTTGGACAGCAGGGCTAGCAGCTGGGGCGTATGCTGCTCCACAAATTGCTCGCACTGAGGGAAGACAGACATGGGTGGACCCAGGCCCGTCACAGGACTCTCCTATCTTGCAGTCCTGGACTTTCTACTTCTCTGGATCATTCCAGGGCTCCCTTCAGACTCTGTGCCTAGGTCTAGCCATCAGCCTCCACTGAACAGCCCCCACCAAACAGCTCTAACTACAAGTAAAACCTTTTTTTTTTTTTTGAGATGGAGTCTCACTCTGTTGCC
Organism: Galagoides demidoff; assembly: GCA_963574575.1. Lineage (NCBI taxonomy): Eukaryota > Metazoa > Chordata > Mammalia > Primates > Galagidae > Galagoides > Galagoides demidoff. The sequence continues at coordinate 12,399 of CAUYQV010044094.1, read as the reverse complement.
CAGGCTAGAGTGTCGTGGCATCAGCCTCGCTCAGAGCAATCTCAAATCCTGGGTTCAAGCAATCCTCCTCCCTTAGCGTCCCAAGTAGCTGGGGTTATAGGCACCTGCCACCACACCCAGCTAATTTGTTTCTCTTGCTGGTCTCAGACTTCTAAGCTCACATGATCCTCCCAGCTTGGCCTCCCAGAGTGCTAGGGTTACAGATGTGAGCCACCGTGCCTGGCCCAGTAAAACTTTTTTTTTTTTTTGAGACGGAGCCTCAGGCTATCCCCCCCTGGGTAGAGTGCCATGGCATCACAGCTCATAGCAACCTCCAACTCCTGGGCTCAAGCGAGTCTCCTGCCTCCACCTCCCAAGTAGCTGGGACTACAGGCGCCCACCACAACGCCGGGCCATTTTTTGGTTGCAGCCATTGTTGTTTGGCGGGCCTGGGCTGGGGATTTGAACCCGCCACCTTAGGTGTACATGGCTGGCGCCTTAGCCGATTGAACCACAGGCGCCGAGCCATTGTATTGTTATTTTTATCTCCTTTTCTTCATTAACCCTTCACATTTTATCCCTTTTTTTTTTTTTTCCTAAGGCAGAGTCTTACTTTGTTGCCCTCAGTAGAGTGCGGTGGCATCACAGCTTATAGCAACCTCAAACTCTTGGACTCAAGTGATTCTCTTGTCTCAGCCTCCTGAGTAGCTGGGACTACAAGTGCCCACCACAACACCTGGTTGTTTAGAGATGGAGTCTCCCTCTTAGCTCAGGCTGGTCTTGAACTGTAAGCTCAAGCAGTCCATCTGCCTTAGCCTCTCAGAGTGCTAGGATGACAGGCACATTTTATCTTTATTCTAACATACAAAGTTAATAATTCTTGACATTTCCCTCCTGAATGAAACAATTTAGTATGCCAGGGAGAAATGGGATAAATGACCTCGGGCAGTATGCAAAGGGATTTGGGCTGTGGGGCTGGGAAGGACAGCCTATGGCAGGGAATAGAGCCAGGAACAGTAGGTATGACAGCAGGACTGTTTATGACAGTACCAAGTAGCCTGAATTGTGGGGGAAGGGACTAGGCTGAACCTCCACATGCTTCTCTCTCTTCCAGCAGCACCTGAGTAACCAGCTCTTGGCCACTGCCCCCAGAGAGCCCAGAACGCAGGCAATGGCCTTGTTCCTGTCTGCCCCAGCCCAGGTGAGTGTCCTCCTGGGAAGTGTGAGGTCTCTACCCAGGGTTTTCCTTAGCAAACACTGTCAGATGTCTCTGGTATGGGATGCTGACATCAAAGGAGGGATGACTTTGGGACACCCTGCAGCTACCCCCTTTGCTGCTGCCCGTAGCGCCCCAGTGACCAGCCTGGGCCATACCTGGGCTATAGCAGCTCCTTTTGTTCTAGGCCGAGGTAACCTTTGAGGATGTGGCCGTGCTCCTTTCCCAGGAGGAGTGGGGCCATCTGGGCCCTGCTCAGAGGGGCCTTTACAGGGACGTGATGCTGGAGACCTATGGAAACCTAGTCTCACTGGGTAAGGCCCCTTGCCAGGACTCAGCTCTGGGAACAATCCCAGAGATGGGCATGCTGACCCTTGTCCTGGTCAGGCATCTGGTCTGAAAAGAGTGGACTGGCTATGCTAGTTGGGGCCCTCCTCAGTCGGCCCATTTCTCTTCTGAGCTCCTCTCAGAGGAGGCAGGCCCTATCCTTAGGTCTGAGATAGACCAGTGCCCAAGGGGGTCCATACCTCCTGCCAGAAGAAGCACTGTGCTCTTGTTCATGGAGCTCAGACCTTCATCTTCATGACCACATGGAGCTCAGTCTTTGTCTTCTCCTGAGGGGTCCAGATTTCCATTACCCCCGCCCCCCCCCCACCTGTGCTTCCCTTTCCTCTACAGCCTGAGGGCAGGACAGCCCAGGTACCAACCCCTGGCCTTGTCTCCTTTCCAGGAGTAGGACCTGCAGGTCCCAAGCCTGGAGTAATCTCACAGTTGGAGCGAGGGGACGTGCCATGGGTCTTGGATGTGCAGAGTGTCTCGGGGAAAGGGCAACTGAGAGCTGGCAGCTCAGGTGCGTGAGGGGATCAGCTTCCCCAGCCTGGTCACTGAATAAGCATTTGTTGAGATCCAAGACATCTGGTTAGTGATTCAGGAGTTTGGTGAGAAGATGTACCAAGTCTAGCATGGGAGGTCTGCGAGAGGGGCCTCTGCTGAAGCCGGGGTTACCTTTGTCAGCCTGGGCACCTTGGTGGGAATATTCTTGAGCAGAACCTAGGAATGTAATGGGAGGCAGTGTTGAAGAGGAGACTAGGGAAGGGTACTTACTCCAGGCAGGGCTGATGCAGGACCCCAGAGAGTCGTGCCCTCCAGAGTGTATGTCCCAACAGGAGGTCTGACCACAGGGGCGCAGCAGTGGAGACATCACTTCATTTCCCTTCTGCACAGCCTGTTACAGGAGAGCAAAAAGACACCTTATCCCCACCCAGCCACAGCTGTGTGTTCCCTGCTGTTCCTTTTCTGCCACTGACCTTTCCATCCCTATACATGGACATAGCTGCTTCTCAGGGTGATCTGTGCTCAACTGCATTGCCCGGTTTTCTGAATGTGTTTCCATTTCTGTGCACAGGAGTCTTGGTCGCACTTTTGTGGAAGTGCCAGCGGAAGGTTGTTACCTGATGTTGCTGCCATGGGCAGCTCTCATACTAATTTTTTCCCGCGTGCTGGATGGTGCCCTAGGAAAAAATTTCTGGCTCTAAGGACTTACCCTACGTTTACAGCTTAGTGAATTTCTGTTATAAATCATCCTCCAGATCAAACTACAGAATTTTTGGCTCCCCTGGAACCAGCCCCTGGGTGTGTCCTGTCCTTTCCCATTGTTGCCTACAGGAGCCGTCTTTCTGATGCCTATCAAGAGAGGCTGTTTGGCCACGTGGAATTCCCTACCTAGACTCTTGCAGGGAGTCTTTTGCTGAACATTATTAGAATTGCTCCTGTTTCAGAGAATAGCAGTTTGGTCAGTTTTTGTTTACCAGAGAGTGTTCTATGTGTGAACAGCACAATTTATTTTCCCTTCTGCTTGTAGAGGACACTTGCTTGTCCCCAGTTGGGTGCTTGTGTGAGAAGGCTGGGACGTCCTTGTGCGCATTATCTCTGTCAGACATAGAATGTACTTCCTATGGGTGTGTACCTGGAGTGCGGTCCCTGGATCATAAGATGTTCAGAGAGCAGTTTTTTGGGGGTGTTTTTTTTTTTTTTTTTTGCAGTTATGGGCCAGGGCTGGGTATGAACCTGCCACTTCCAGTATATGGGGCTGGTGCCCTACTCCTTGAGCCATAGGCGCCACCCCCATAGAGCAGCTTTATTTTTTTTTTATTTATTTTTGACACAGAGTCTCAAGCTGTCCCCCAGAGTGCCGTGGCATCATAGCTCACAGCAACCTCCAACTCCTGGGCTCAAGTGAGTCTCCCTCCTTAGCCTCCCAAGTAGCTGGGACCACAGGCGCCCGCCACAATGCCTGGCTATTTTTTGGTTGCAGCCGTCATTGTTGTTTGGCGGGCCTGAGCTGGATTCGAACCCACCACCTAAGGGGGTGTAGTTGGCCCCTTAGCTACTTGACCCACAGGCGCCTACCCCATAGAGCAGCCTTAGATGATGCTGCCAAACTATCTTCCCAAGCAGCAGCTTGAGGGTATACCCTGCTGCAGTGAGTGAGCTGTGTGTGCTATGTGTCAGGGCAGACACTTTGTTCAGCACCTGTCCACATGCAGGGCAGAGCAGGGCAGGCCTCTGGGCACTGGACAGAGAGCGGTGATGACAGTGGCCATCACTAGCATCTTGCATCTGAGAATCTGGGCACTGGGCTGAGTGTTTGATTGTCAGTCTTTTATTTAACTGTTTCATTCTCGTAACAGTGCCACACAGCAGCAACTGGCATGACCCGTGTTTTTCAGATGGGTATACCAAAGCTCAGAAAGGTAAGTAATTTGCCTCAGTTCACTCAGCTGGCAAGTGGGGACCAGGACTGACCGTTTCTGAGTATAGCTGCTGGTATCAGTCTCTGAGGGGCCATGTGATAGGAACCACATTGGGTACTTGTCCCTATCCACTTGATCTTTGGGAATGGCCACCCAGAAAGCTTGGTGTATCGGTGCTGAAGCAGGGAAGGCAAGGATGGATTTTTGTAGGCATCAGCAAGTGTTCCACAAGGCGTCCTGAGTCTAAGTTGCTGCTGGCTCACCCAGGGGGCTCCTCAGCCCCCAGGAAGTGCCCTGGGAGTAGAGTGACCTGCTAGAGAGGTGAGGGCCCAGTTTTGTGTGTGCTTCACCTTCTTCCTGCAGCATTAGCATTAACTTGGCCCTATGCCCTCCAAGGACATAGGTTTTCTGGTCATGAATTTGGGGGTGGCCGAGATGTATTTGGTCTTAGTTTCTTTGTCATTGTCCTCCATGAGTTTTGGGGTCCCACTTTGCTCTGGTTGTAACAGCAGTATGAAGCCTATGTCTCCTGTCCCTTTGTTGTAGTGAGGACAGCACTCTACAGTGGCAGGCAGGCGGGAGGGTGTGGATGTTGAGTTTGCTGAGGCTATTAAAACACTTGCTCTGTTGCATGACTCAGCCCTTGGGAAAGTCTTCAAGCCTCTGCGCTCCAGGTTCTCAACTCTGCAAGGCTGTTGTGACTTTGGCAATGGCTGAATTGGTACTTCACGAGTGGTCAGCAGCATCTTCATACCTTCTTTCCAGAGTCAGAACAGGTGGCCCTTAGATCTTCTATTTGTTGTTTCAGCCTGTGAGACCAGGACAGAGTACACAGAGTTGACTTCAGGGGAAACATTTAATGGGGAAGAACTGGACCAACTCAGGGGGACTTTTTCCTGGGGACCTGAGCCAGGAGAAGCCCATGACCATGTCAGGGAGTTGGAGGGGAGCCTGGATGAGCCAGTGGAGCACAGAGCCTCCAGGCCAGTCATACTGACAAATGGGGAAAGCCGCTGGGAGTCTGAGGGAAACCTCAGGTTGTGGTCAAGCCCTGTCCCTGATCAGAGACCTCACAAATGTGATATATGTGAGCAGAGTTTTGAGCAGAGATCATACCTTAACAACCATAAGCGTGTACATAGTTCAAAAAAACCAAATACAGTTCATGATTCTGGGGAAATCTTCAATGTAAACTTAATTGTTAAGGAAGACCAGGAAATTCCTACTGGAAAAAAGTTGCATTATTGTGGTTACTGTGGGAAAACATTCAGGTACAGTGCCAACCTTGCCAAGCATCAGCGGCTTCACAGTGAAGAGAAGCCCTACAAGTGTGATGAGTGTGGGAAAGCCTTCAGCCAAAGCTGCGAGTTCATCAATCATCAGCGGATGCATTCTGGAGAGATCCCCTACCGGTGTGATGAGTGTGGAAAGACATTTAATCGGAGGCCCAATCTCATGAAACATCAAAGGATTCATACTGGGGAGAAGCCCTACAAGTGTGGTGAGTGTGGGAAACACTTCAGTGCTTACTCTTCCCTTATTTATCACCAGAGAATCCACACTGGGGAGAAGCCCTATAAATGTACTGACTGTGGGAAAGCCTTCAGTGATGGCTCAATCCTTATCCGTCATCGTCGAACTCACACTGGAGAGAAGCCATTTGAGTGTAAAGACTGTGGCAAAGGCTTTACCCAAAGTTCTAACCTTATCCAACATCAGAGAATTCACACTGGAGAGAAACCCTATAAATGTAACGAATGTGAGAAGGCCTTTATCCAAAAAACCAAACTTGTTGAACATCAGAGAAGCCACACTGGAGAGAAGCCCTATGAATGTAATGACTGTGGCAAAGTTTTCAGCCAGAGCACTCACCTCATCCAGCACCAGAGAATCCACTCAGGAGAGAAGCCCTACAGGTGCAGTGAGTGCGGGAAGGCCTTCCACAACAGTTCTAGACTCATTCACCACCAGAGGTCGCACCATGGAGAGAAGCCTTACAAGTGCGGTGACTGCAAGAAAGCCTTCAGCCAGAGTACTTACCTGTCCCAGCACCGGAGGATCCACACAGGAGAGAAGCCCTACAGATGCCGCAAGTGTGGGAAGGCCTTCCGGCACAGCTCTAACATGTGCCAGCATCAGAAGCTCCATCTTCGGGAAGACTTACCCTCCTGATGGTGGAGGTTTTGTGCAGCAGAGTTCTACTGTGCAACTCCTTCACAAGCGCTTGATTCCCTCCTTTCCCTCTATTTATTGTTCACATAGTGTTTTCGTAAGGTGAAAGTGCATTTCTCTCTAATTAAAGAAATCTTTCTTAAACCATAAGCTGTGCATGTTCATTTTAGAGAAATTAAGAGAAGAAAATGAGGACATTTTGTAATCTCTCCCATTTAGAAAAAAAGGACTCATTGCTGCTGATTTTTGTTGTTGTTGAGCTAGAGTCTCACTCTGTTGCCCCGGGTAGAGTGCTATGGTATCACAACTCATAGCAACCCCAAACTCTTGGGCTTAACATATTCTCTTACCTCAGCCTCCGAAGTAGCTGGGACTACAGGTGCCGCCACAATGCCCAGCTATTTTTTGTTGCAATTGTCATTGTTTTTAGCTGGCCCGGGCCGGGTTGGAACCCACCACCCTCCATGTATGTGGCTGATGCTCTAACCACTGTGCTATGGGTGCCAAGGCTCATTGCTGCTGATTTAGGATATTTCAAACACACTAGAGAGCTTTTTTTTTTCTTTGAGACAAGAGTCTTAAGCTGTCACCCTGGGTACAGTGCTGTGGGAGTCATAGCTCACAGCAACCTCAAACTCTTGGGCTCAAGCTATCATCTTGTCTCAATTTTTCTATTTTTAGTAGAGACAGGGTGCACTTTTGTTCAGCCTGACCTCCAACTCATGAGCTCCAGCAATTGACCCACCTTGGCCTCCCAGAGTGCTAGGATTGCAGGTGTGAGCCACCATGCCTGGCCTATTTTTTTTTTTTTAAGATAGAGTGTCATTCAGTTGCCCTGGGTAGAGTGCTGTGCCATCATATCTCACAGCAATCTCAAACTTCTGAGTTCAAGCAATTCTTTTACCTCAGCCTCCCAAGTGGCTGAGATTACAGTTACTTGCCATAGTGCCCAGCTAATTTTTCTTGCTCAGGTTGGTCTTGAACTCTTGAGCTCAAAGGATCCTCCTACCTTGGCCTCCTAGAGTGCTGGGATTACAGGTATGAGCTTACATGCCAGGCCTGGAGAACATTTATTTATTTTCATTTATTTATTTATTTAGATAGTCTCACTTTGTTGTCCTTGGTAGAGTGCCATGGCTGGGATAATAGGTGTGAACTTCTACACTGGGCCTAGAGATTATGTATGTATGTATTTATTCATTTATTTAGAATAAATGATAGAGTCTCTACTCACCTTTGGTAGGGTGTTGTGGCATCATAGCTCACAGCAGCCTCAAATTCCTGGATTCAAGCAATTCTCTTGCCTAAGCCTCCCAAGTAGCTGGGACTACAGGCAACTACCACAACACTCGGCTATTTTGTTGTTGTAGTTGTCATTATTGTTTAGCAGGCCCCAGCTGGGTTCAAACCCATCAGCCCAGTATATGTGGTTGGCACCCCTATGGGTGCCAAGCCTGGAGAGTATTTTTTTTTTTTTTGAGACAGAGCCTCAAGCTATCCCCCTGGGTAGAGTGCCATGGCATCACAGCTCGTAGCAACCTCCAACTCCTGGGCTCAAGCGAGTCTCCTGCCTCTGCCTCCCAAGTAGCTGGGACCACAGGCGCCCGCCACAATGCCCGGCCATTTTTTGGTTGCAGCCGTCATTGTTGTTTGGCGGGCCCAGGCTGGGGATTCGAACCCGCCACCCTAGGTGTACGTGGCTGGCGCCTTAGCCGATTGAGCCACAGGCGCCGAGCCAAGAGTATTTTTAAAAGAAAATACTGTTATGCTTGTCTTTGCAGTACCTAGGACCTTCACCTTTACTGTTTCTTTAGTACTTGAAAATTCACACTGGAGAAAACTTTCAGCATATTTTTGTACATTGTAAATAAGAAATGATATTCTTTTCTGTATCACTTTATAGGGTTGAAGATGTCTTTTTTATTGTGGTAAAATATATATAACATAAAATTTACCTTTTTAATCTTTTTTTTTTTTTTTTTTTGAGACAGAGTCTCACTATGTCACCCTTGGTAGAGTACCATGGTGTCACAGCTCACAGCTCCAGCACTCTACCCAGGGCAACTGAATGAGACCTCCAACTCTTGGGCTTCAGTGATTCTCTTGCCACAGCATCCCAAGTAGCTGGGACTACAGGCACCCACCATAACATCCAGCTATTTTTTGGTTGCAGTTGTTATTTAGCTGGTCCTGGCTGGGTTCGACCCCATGAGCCTTGGTGTATGTGGCTGGCACCATAACCACTGTGCTATGTATACTGAGCCACCTTTTTAACCATTTTTAATCATACAACTCAGTGGTATTAAGTATATTCACAATGTGTGACCATCACCACTGTCTTATTTCCAGCACTGTTTTACTATTCCAAACAGAAACTGTACCTGTCAAACAGTAACTCTTGACCAGGCATGGTGGCTCACGCCTGTAATCCTAGCACTCTGGAAGGCCGAGGCAGGTAGATCTTGAGCTCACGAGTTCAACACCAGCCCGAGCAAAAATCAAGACCCTATCTCTACTAAAAATAGAAAAATTGAGATAAGAGGATTGCTTGAGCCCAAGGGTTGGAGGTTGCTGTGAGCTCTGACACCATGGCACTGTACCAAGGGTGACAGCTTGAGATTCTGTCTCAAAAAACCAGACCAATAACTCTTCACTCCCCCTTCTCCCTGCTGCTGATTACTTCAGTTGTATTTTGTCTCTGAATGTGCCTATTCTAAGAACTTCATGTGAGTGGAATCATATATGTATCATATTATGTCTGGTTTAGTTCATTTAGCATAATGTTTCCAGGCTTGTCCCTGCTGTATCCCTGTACCAGAGCTCTATTCCTTTGTGTAACTGAATAATAGTCCGTTGTACCTGTACACCACATTGTTATCCTTTCATCTGTGTTGGATAATAGGGTATTTCCACCTTTTGACCATTTTATTTATTTGAGACAGTCTCACTTGTCTCCCACAGTAGAGTGCTGTAGTGTCACAGCTCACAGCAACCTCAAACTCTTGGGCTTAAGCGATTCTCTTGCCTCAACCTCCCAAGTAGCTGGGCCTACAGGCTCCTGCAACAGTGCCTGGCTAATTATTCACATTTTCCTAATGACTATTGTGGTTGAACATCTTTTCAGGTGCTTTTTTGTTGTTAATTTTCCATTTATTGATTTATGTGCTTGGTTAACAAGAAAGGGTTCATTTGAAGATTTCATTGTTCAATTTTTATGTTTATAATTTTATAAACTTTATTTTAAAAATACACTTTGTGGCAGTGTATAGTGGCTCATGCCTATAATCTGGGAGGCTGAGGCAGGATTGCCTGGGGTCACAGGTTCAAGATCAGCCTGAGTAAGAGTGAGACCCTGTCTCTAAAAAACAAATAGCCAGCTGTTGTGGCAGGCACCTGTAGTCCCAGCTACTTGGGAGGCTGAGGCAAGAGGATCACTTGTGCCTAAGAGTTTGAGGTTGCTGTGAGCTAAGACGCCACAATACTCTATTGAGGGTGACCAAATGAGACTCTCAAAAAAAAAAAAATACACAAAGATACACTTTGTACCCATTTATGCAATGTACAGTTGTGTAATGCACAAGGGCAAATTTAAAAAATTTGTTTAGGCTTGGTACCTGTAGCTCAGCAGCTAGGGCACCAGCCACATAGATTAGAGCTGGCAGGTTCAAACCCTGCCTGGACCTGACAAACAATAGTGACAACTACAGCCAAAAAAAAATAGCCAGGCATTGTGGTGGGGGCCTGTAGTCCCAGCTACTTGAGAGGCTGAGGCAAGAGAATTGCTTAAACCCAAGAGTTAGAGATTGCTGAGAGCTATGATGCCAAAGTACTCTACTGAGGGCCACATGGTGAGACTGTCTCAAAAAAAAAAAAAAAAAGATAAATAAATAAAATGTGCTTTTGTTGCAGGAAGATGAGGCCCACTGGAGAGAACGATCACCCAAACACTGTGTTTAAAAGAGGAAGGAATTGGGCGGCGCCTGTGGCTCAAAAGGGTAGGGTACCGGTCCCATATGCTGGAGGTGGTGGATTCAAATCCAGCCCCGGCCAAAAAAAATGGCAAAAAATAAATAAATAAATAAATGTTAAAAAAAAAAAAAAAGAGGAAGGGATTTATTCTAGCCAATGGAGCAACAGCAAACTAGAGTCTAAAATGGCTATGCTTCCCAACTGGCTCAGTCTTCTCCTTTTTATTTCCAGATAAAAGTTCCAGCCCCCAGGGGTACCTTTTTTTCCCCCTCAGGTACCTTTTTCATTAGTCAGTTTGAATCAAGCTGGAGAAGTGGCTCAGCCTTTTACAGAACTGTGGGCTTTTACAGAAGTGGAAGAAAGTGTTAATTTCCTCGTCTCAGGAAGTTGAGTTTCTACAAATTCCTAAGATCTGAGTCACCATGGGGAGAACCTTGCAGGTGTATCCTTGGGGTTTCCTTGAGAAGACCTCTGTTCTTTTAGACCTCACTTTTTCTGGGTATCCTCTCTCAGTTTCACATTGCCTTTATTCATTTAACCATACCTTAGAAACTTCCCAGGAAGGTGTAGAAGTACAACTACTAGACTGTACTACTACAACTCATTCCTTCTTGAGCTGTGTCGTGTGGGCCTACAAAATTTTAAATGGTTTAATCTTTTATTGAGACAGAGTCTCACTGTGTCATCCTTGGTAGAGTGTGGTGGCATCACAGCTCACAGCAACCTCCAACTCTTGGGCTTAGGTGATTCTCTTGCCTTACCCTCCCAAGTAGCTGGGTCTACAGGCACCCGCCACAATGCTCAGCTATTTTTTTTTTTTTTTTTTTGGCTGTTGGAACTGTCGTTTAGCAGGCCCAGGCCAGGTTTGAACCCTCCAACTTTGGTGTATGTGGCTGGCACCCTAACTACTGAGCTATGGGCACTGAGCCCCATTTGTATATTTTCTTTTCTTTTTGAAACAGTGTCTCACTTTGTTGCCCTAGGTAGAGTGCTTTTCTGTCACAACTCACAGCAACCTCAAACTCTTGGGCTCAAGTGATTCTCTTGCCTTAGCCTCCCAAGTAGCTGGGACTACAGATGCCTGCCACAATGCCCTGCTATTTTGTTGTTGTAGTTGTCCTTGTTGTTTAGCAGGCCCAGGCTGGGTACAAACCCACCAGCCTCGGTGTTGGCGCCCTAACTACCAGACTGCAGTGGCTGCACCCTTTGCCCATATTTGAATTGCATTTTTAGTTCTTGTTGTTGAGTTATAGGAGCTCTTTCTATATTTTGGATGTTAATCCCTTACCAGATATGTGATGTGCAAATATTTCCTCTTATTCTGTCACTTTACTTTTTTTTTTTTTTGAGCCACAGAGTCTCACTCTATCGCTCTAGGTAGAGTGCCATGGCATCATGCAGCTCACAGCAACCTCAAACTCCTTGGCTTAGATGGTTCTCTTGCCTCAGCCTTCTGAGTAGCTGGGACTACAGACACCTGCAACAATGCCTGGCTATTTTTTTGTTGCAGTTTGGCCAGGGCCAGGTTCAAACCCACCACCCTTGGTACATGGGGCCAGCGCCCTACCCTCTGAGTCACAGGTACTGCCCCTGTCACGTGTCTTTTTACAGTTATGTTAATGTCCTTTGATGTACAGAAGTTTCAGTTTTGATTAAGTCTAATTTATCTTTTTTTTTTTTGTTTTTTGAGACGGAGCCTCAAGCTATCCCCCTGGGTAGAGTGCCATGGCATCACAGCTCATAGCAACCTCCAACTCCTAGGCTCAAGCGAGTCTCCTGCCTCCGCCTCCCAAGGAGCTGGGACCACAGGCGCCCGCCACAACACCCTGCCATTTTTTGTTTGTAGCCATCATTGTTGTTTGGCGGGCCCAGGCTAGGGATTCGAACCCGCCACCTTAGGTGTACATAGCTGGCGCCTTAGCCAATTGAGCCACAGGCGCCGAGCCTAATTTATCTTTTTTTTGTTGTTTTATTTGTTTTGAGTGTCTGGTCTGTCTTTGAGCAGTTTTTACATTTGTAAGACCCCAGACCACTCCCTATAGTTCTAACCTTGCAGATAACAGCTTCTGTAAAAGTCTGCTTATGCTGGCTCGGCGCCTGTGGCTCAATCAGCTAAGGCGCCAGCCACGTACACCTGAGGTGAAAGGTTTGAATCCCCAGCCCGGGCCTGCCAAACAACAATGGCTGCAACCAAAAAATGGCCGGGCGTTGTGGTGGGTGCCTGTGGTCCCAGCTACTTGGGAGGCAGAGGCAGGAGACTCGCTTGAGCCCAGGAGTTGGAGGTTGCTATGAGCTGTGATGCCATGGCAC